>CAUYQU010004048.1:0-115572 GCA_963574635.1 Cheracebus regulus
AAGAGGAGGGGCCAGGCTCAGGTTCCACACAGGAAGAGGAGGGGCCAGGCTCAGGTTCCACACAGGAAGAGGAGGGGCCAGGCTCAGGTTCCACACAGGAAGAGGAGGGGCCAGGCTCAGGTTCCACACAGGAAGAGGAGGGGCCAGGCTCAGGTTCCACACAGGAAGGGGAAGGGCCCCAAACTTCCCAAGGTTTCACCCCAGTGTGCATGCCTCCCAGTGCGCAGGCTGGTTGGGGATTCTTTGGGGATCCCCTCCCACCTGCTGTCTCAGTGGTAGTTGAGCCAAGGTCTGGAAAACGAAAAGGAGCCTACTAGGCAGACCACGGGGGGACCTCTGTAGTCTTAGTGAGAGTCACACTTTTCCTAAAAGGGTGAAGGAAAGGGTAAAGCTGGGCAAGAGGGGAGTAGAGAGGGTAGGAGAGAGTGCCAGGGAGTAGGTCCTGAGGGAACTTGTCCAAGAGGAGGAAAGAAGGCCTCACGGTTTCCCATCTGCTCTAGAGGCCTGAGTGGCAAACAGAATCTTAGTTTGAGAGGTAAACAAACAAAAATCTCCTTTCTTCTCTTCAAATTTATGCCAAGAGGAGAGCCACCATCCATTAAGGCAACTTAAGAAAGTTTGATGTAATCTTCATTAATAACCTAGAGAGCTCATGCTATGCATATAAGACATGGAACATAATCATATCAGATACTTACATGGTGTTTACCATGTGCAAGGCATTGTCCCAAGGGCTCTATATACAGATGCATTTGTAGAACTCATTTAATTCTCACAGCCACCCTATGGTTGTGTAACTCATTTATTTCTCTTTGTAGTTAAGAGACTTGCCCAAAGGTCATATAGCATATAAGTGACAGAAACAGGCATGAAACCGAGGCAGGCTGCCTCTATAGGACATATATCTATTTCCATCATGTCACAGTCCTTACCGAAGGCTTTGGAAGGCAGAGAGCAAACCTCCAGCAGCCAGAGACTGTGCTGTTGTGTCTGTATAAAACTATCTCTCTGGCATTATTGATAGTAAAAATTAAAAGTGCAACTCATCAGAGACCCCACCTTAATTCAAAGAGCAAGGGGAGCTGCACATTTAACTGTGGCTACCCTCTGCATACTGCTGGCTGTGTTGTGAACACTGTGTTTATATGAAATCCCGCAGCCAGTGGCAGCATCTTTAAGGCATCAGTGGTCTGTCTTCGTAGAAGCAGAATGGACCTCTCAGTTTTTTACACATTTTTTTTTCTTTCTAGAACTGGGTTCAGGTGGATAGACTCTAAACAGAATACCATGCCAATGCCAGTTATATTCAGAAAGTATTGCAATTTCTCTTTGATGCTTATTAAATTACATTAATTAAGAACAAACTTAGGTAAAGAAGGGTACAAGTTTAAATGCTAAAATCCTGAAGTGAGAACTTTGTAGACTGGAAAAAGCTACAGAAGTGACTTTCCTTCTTGAAAAAAAAAAGGAAACGAAAAGAAGTGAAAGATTCAGATGACATTCCTATGAGGAAAGCAGTAATTATGGTTCTTAGGGTGAATGCTTGTCTTTTTATTTCCTGACAACTTTTTTTTCTGGAAATGAGCTTTAAACCTTTCACACATGTTAAAAAAAATATTCTCACATGCAAATAAACAGATTAATTTTATTAATGCCTTAATTATATAATTAACAGTATCACTGATGAAGATAATTGTGAAAATTTTAAATGGACATATTTTGTGTTTTCTATGAAGTGACTTAGTGATATTAGAATTCTGTTTTAATCTAATCAGTTAATTACTAAGTTTTGTAAATAGTAATGGTGTGGGGAGGATTTTGCTTTTCAAAAAATGTGACTCAATTTTTTTTAATGTTAGGGGAAAGCTCCAAGAACAAAAAAAAGCAACCTTTTAAAAATATGTGACTTCTTTTGTTCTTATGTCTCATTTTTCATAGAACAGTCCTATTCCTGGCATTTTCCACCCAATTTGAGACCATCATAGTCCACTGACTGTAGGTACACTTCACTTTGGGTCACAAGTGCAATCCTGAAAAATCATATACCAGTCAGAGTTTTCTAAGTTGAATCATTTAAACTGCATTCACTTTTTTTTTTTTTTTTTTAAAGACTTGCCCTGTTGCCTGGGCTGGAGTGCAATAATGTGATCTTGGCTGACTGCAACCTCCACCTCTCAGGTTCAAGTGATTCTCCTGCCTTAGCCTCCCAAGTAGCTGGGATTACAAGTGCCTGCCACCACACCCAGCTAAATTTTTTTTTTGTATTTTAGTAGAGACTGGGTTTCACTATGTTGGCCAGGCTGATCTCGAATTTCTGACCTCATGATCTGCCCGCTTTGGCCTCCCAAAGTGCTGGAATTACAGATGTGAGCCACCGTGCTGGGCCTGCATGCACTCTTTTTTCAAGAGAATTCTAGGGGGAGTCCTTTGAGGAAATGAGTAAGACTGTTTATATGCAATATCTTCATTTGCCTACTTTCACATTCAGATTTTAATATACCAGTTTATCATAAAGTAGGAAGTTTTTGTATGTATAAGTGACATAATTTTACTTTGTATATGTTGTGCAGATTCTGAATGAGAAGGATCTTAAAATACTCCAGAAGATTTTTTTTGAAAAATATGTACAGGTAGGTGCTTATCACTGGTTGAAGTAGGACAAATTAGAAGAGACAGATAATAAGAATTGCACCAAGCCTCAGGACTACAGAGGGAAGAGAATCCAAAATTCCCACATTTGTTGTTAGCGTTCTTGCTAGTATATCCTTTCAATGTTGAATACATAATTTTAATAAGTCTGAAGTTAATTACAGTTGATCTCCATCACAAATCTATTTTTAGATGTCAGAGCGCACCCAAGTCAAACTACCAGTCAAGATCTGGCTGATCTGAACATTCAGTGCCTCTCTTTTTAAAAAGAAGTTGCCCCTGTAACAGCACATGGGATTGTTCTATTGTTAACACTAAGGAGGGAACTTCCTGATTTTTTTTCTTCATTTTTAGTTAGTGGTTTCTAAACTAAAAAGGAAACATTGAATGGTACTTAATTTTAAATCTGTGGGTTAATGCAGTATTTTCTTTCCCCACACCCACTTTCCCCTTTGCTCCTCATCATCTTAAGCGATGTGTTTACTTATTGATGCTCTCAGCTGTCATTTCCAAGTTTGGGATTTCCCCTTCTGCTTTTCAGTTGTAATTTTCATGAGCAGAGAAGGTGGCATAGAGAACAGATAGAGGTGGCCTTGGGTAACCCCTCTCATTGGCTGATGGCAGAATGTCTGAGATGATGACAGATACAATTCACCTCCCACACAGTGGGATGCGTCAACCAAGTGACTCTTGTAAGTGACTGAGTCCTCCCTCAGTCATTTCTGCTATTCTCTGTGGGAATTTCAAAGCAAGAAGTTTTGTATTAAGGCAGCAAGGCGAGGGCATGATGGCTGAGAGGTTTCACCTCTAGGAGCAGCGCCGACTATGGGCAGATATGGAAGTGCTGAGTTGAGGACGGTGGATCTGCACCACCAGGAAGGAGCCCGGATCAATTAGAAATGTCTGCCTTGGATGAGGAAGACGGAAGTGGTGTACGTGTGTGCCGTATGTTGTCATCTCCCTGGTATGGAGCTTACAGATCTTGACTGGTAATCAGGAAACTGGAGTTTTCATCTCCATTCTGCCCATAATAAGCAGTGTCACCTTGAGCAAGTTAAATTCCCTTGGCTTGGCTTCTTGGTCTTTCATGGAGGCGTGAACTCCCTCTATATAAACCTTCCAGATCTCAAACTGTGAGCCCAGGCCCCATCACTGTGGCTGTCCATTGTTCATGAGATAAGTACTGAGTCTTCATCTTGATGTTTAGATCCCTCTCAGTCTGACCTTACACTGCTTCTCAGGTCATGTCTTCAATTTCTAATTCATACTGGCCAGGCCAGATTACCTATGGTTTCTTGAACATGCCTCACACAATAGTGATTTCTTCAGTAAGCTCTGTACCTGTAATGCCTTCTGTCTTCTCCTCTTCTCAGCTTATTAAAATCCTACGCAGTTTTTATTAAGACTCTGAGCCTCTTAGAATTTCTTCTTTTATGGGGACTTTATTACTTTACTATTTATTACTGTTGACTGTGCGTTTTTCAAGCTGTCCCTAACTCGTCTATAAACTCAAGGTGGATAGGATCTGTGTTTCAGGCATCCAGTGTCCATGGACTCTCTTCACTGTCTAATCAGGCTAACAAAAGGTAGTGAACATTTCTTTAAAGAGGAAAACAAAAACCAAGGAACAATGATAGAAATAAAGTGGCAAGGAGATACATTTAAGTTAGCACATTCTTAATGTTTTACTGATAACAAAGATGAAGCCCACAGCATTTAAGGAATTTGCTAAAAGCCACACAGCGGGTGTATAGACGCCTGGCTGGAGAACATGAGTTAATTCCAGGACTGACATTGCCTCCCTGGTGGGGACTGTATGACAAGGACTGGCAGTACCCCATGCACACATGCTCTACTTTTGCATTTGATGCCTTTACTCTGCTCTTCAGGACACCTGGAACACTTCTCTTCCACACCTCTCAGCTTGTGGAAATGCTTCCCATGCTTCAGATACATCTTGGACAGCTCTTTCTTGAAGCCTTTGCTGCTGGGCCCCTGATAATGTGGAGCTCTGTACACATAGGCAAAATGAATGCATTAATGCCAGCTTCATCTCCTTTTTCATAAGGAAGGCTCTGAGGATGAGGTAAGGGCATCAATAAAATGTAACCAGAGAATTTTGTTTCATTCAACAAACATCCTTAGAACACTTGGCAAAGTCTTGGTAACATACCAAGGAAGTTGTGTTACCAAGAGGAAGACTTGTAGTGTAGAGCAACTTTCCCCTGCTTTATAGAAGAGGCTGTGGCAACACCCATGATGACATCAACTTGTGGGATTTGTGCTGCCTGGAGAGAATTACTTCTTGTCTCAGGCAGAACCAGAGAGGTTCCCCAAGATCTCTTTCTTTTTCCTGGTCCTAGTCCTCGTGCCTAGGGGCAGGGGGAGGGGGTGGTGGAGGGAGTAGGTGGGCACTGATGTGGAGCGGACAGTCTCTGAGGGGACTTGTTTGCTGATAGTTGCTAAATCAGAATAGGCTTCTGGAAGACTATCGGAGCTTCTTCCCTTCTTGTTTCCAAGGAGTGAAGGGTCAAAGTAAAGCCATTATTGGCATGATTTCTATTCATTGATCTTCCTGTTAGTAAGTGATAAGTTTGATGTGTGATCTGTATGGCTCACAGGGCCTTGAGCGCTGTGGAGTCAGGTAAGTAAGGCACATCCATGGCTGAAAGATAGCTCACATGACTTAAGTACATGTCTTAGTCCATTCAGACTGCTATAACAGAATACCCTGGACTAGGTGGCTTCTAAATGACAAATTTATTTCTCACCATTCTGGAGGGTGAGAAGTCCAAGATCGGGGCACCTGCAGATTCAGTGTCTGATGAGAGCCTTCTTCCTCATAGATGGTGCCTTTTCATTGTGGTCTCACATGGTGGAAGAGATGAGAGAACTTTCTGGGGCTGCTTTTATAGGCATGACTCCTGTCATGAGGGACCAGCCCTCATGACCTAATCACCTTCCAAGGGCCTCAACACCTAATAGTATTACCTTGGAGGTTAGGACTTGGCGGAGACACAAACACTCAGTTCACAGCAGTGTGGAGTGGTGTGCATCATGTGGGGTCATGATGGAAGTGTGTTTCTTGTGTTATATGAGATCGGAGGAGGGTAGGATCTGTTGAATCTGGGAGTGTCCAAGAGTATTTCACAGAAGTGGTGGCATCTTTGCCTGGATTTGAAAGATGGATGGGATTTCACCAGGCTGACAAGGAGGGATAGGAGGGCACTCCAGGAAGAAGGAACAGCAAATGCAGAGATAAGAGTGGGGAGAGCAGTTGGCATCACTGGAGCTTGAGGAGTGAGATGGGAGGCATAGTAAGAAGCACAAATTCTGGATTTCTGTTTCAAATATTGCTGATGTATATGCAATCACATACTCACCCAAAGATGCCAGAACAGGCGTTTCCTTCCTGCCCCGTGTGTCACACAGGCCTGGCGGCCTCCTTTCAGCTCTCTCCCACACTCAGGAAAGTGGCTGCCCACCCCCTCCACAGAAGCAGGTGCCCATTTGCCCCGGGTGGCATGCTTCCCCCAGTCGTCTGCTCACAGCCTACCTGAACTGCTTCCTGAGCGCAGCTTGTCAGAGGCTGCCTCAGTGCCCTGGCATTGTGCAGTGCCTGAGCAGTGACTGAGAAGGAGCCAGAATTTATTTGTTCTTCCTCCTTGCAAAAATTGTCAGCCCCTGGGTTACAGAAAATGAAACAAAACACTCAAAAAGGCCTCACTGCCCTGATGGTGCCACAAGAGCCCTGCCCTTTCACAGCCAGCCTTGACCCTGGTGGTATCACTGCCAGATCCACTGGGAGAGGAGCACCGATGCTGTTGTGTTGTTTCCTCTGCCAGCTTTCCCTTTCCATGGCTTTGCTTTCCAGTTAAAAACAAAGCAAGGCAAAAATCACGCAACCCCCAAATCCTCTCTGCTCTTTATCTTCAGGTGATCAGTGTTTATACTTTTTAATTTTAGTTGAGTCTTCATTTTTATAGAAACAGCATCATTGTCTGTGAAACTATGTGCTTTCTCTGCCTTGTTCAGGCACCGATGCCTGAGAATGCCAGTTTGCCATGTCTGTAAGAGTTCAGAGCCCAGCCAGCTGGCAGTGGGTTTGAGGAGGGCTGGAGGGCATCTGGGGCTTGGAAAGGAGACCCTGTCCCTTGCAGTGAAGCACAGACATTAGATCTGATCTGACTGTGTTGCAGGTGATGGGAGCGAGTCTGGCCAGGCAGCTGAAAGCATCTGGAGAGAAAGTACTATAGCAGGCAATGGTCCTAGCAGCTGGTGGCAATATCAGGAAGAAGTGGCATGTGCTATCAGACTGGAGACCTGAGCTCTAGACTGGCAGCCATGTGGGACACTGGGCCTTGACGTCAGACCTGCCTTCAGCCTGCTCGCCTGCCAACCTGTGACCCTAGTCTGCCTCCAGCTCATTAACCAAGTCTCCCCACCCTGTTGTCTGCAGCTTTCATTTCTTCCTCTTCACTTCTGCTGTCGTGACCTTTGCTGGGGCTCTGCATCTCACCCGGATTGCCATGATCAGCCTGCTGATGAATTTCCTGCCTGGAGTCTCCTCATCAGCTCTGCCTTTGGGCCACTGCCAGGTGTCATTCCCTAAAACACAGTTCTAATCATAGTACTGCACTCCCCACAGATTTCCAGTGGTTCCCTCACTCTTAAGCTTGGCATTTCAAGGCCTCAGACAGTCTTCCCTGCCTCTCTTGTGCTCTGAATATTTCGTGTAGATTCTCACTTTTTGCCCAATGCTTCAAACCTGAACCCTCAGCAGAATCTACTGGGGAAATGAAACATACAATTCTCAGGCTCTACTTTGAGAGACGCGCACCGGGAAGTTGGGTGCTAGAACCTGAATACTTCATGTTTTAAGTTCTGGCCATGTGACCCTGGGGATGAGCGGGGTTTAGAATCCTGTGTCTCTGTCATGCCATTCCTGTACCCTGGGTGCCCTCTCCCATCACCGGGGCACTCTCTTCTTCTTGTTCCAGATCAGTTGTTACTTCTTCTTGAGGAGTTCTTTGATTCCAGTAGTCAAACATGATTTCTTCTTTTGCCCCTGTATTGGTCAGGGTTCTCTAGAGATACACACTCAATATGAATGATTGATTGATAGACAGATATAGAGATATGAGAGCGGATTTATTCGGGGATTGGCTCATGTGATTTTAGAAGCTGCGAAGTCCCATGATGGTCCATCTGCAAGCTAGAGACCCTGGCTTGCTGGTAGCATGGCTCTGTCCAAGTCCAAAGGCCTCAGAGCCAGGGAAGCTGACGACATAATTCTCAGTTCGAGGCCAAAGACCTGAGGACCGGCGAGGCTGCTGGTATAAGTCCTGGAGTTCAAAGGTGAGGGAGCCTGGGCTTGTTCAAGGACAGGAGAGGAAGAAGAGTGTGTCCCAGCTCCAGCAGACAAATGGATACGTTAGCTTTTTTTGTTTTTATTCTTTCCAGTCCCCCAGCTGGTTGGGTGGTGCCTGCCCACATTGAAGGCAGATCTTCCCCAGTTAACACACTCAGACTCACGTCAACCTCCTCTGAAACCACTTTCACAGACACTCCCAAAATAATGCTTTACTAGGTTTCTAAGTGTTCCTTAACCAGGCCAGCTGTCACCTAACCATCACAATCCCCTAGGTTGTCCTGTGGCCCTTCTGCTCTAAGCCTTTTGTCTTTTTCCTGCTGGATTACAGGTTGAGTGTAGAGAATGTATTCATCCATGTATATCTTGCAGCTTCCAGGAAAGCAACTTAAGCTTAATAGCCACTCCAATGTGAAAGATATTATGCAATAAACAGTTAAAAACCATAGGTATTACATTTACTTTTGTGATATTTTGCATCTATAAGGAAAAAATAGGAAAGATTTATCAGTAATGGTAGTGACATGAATACCAGTAACCAGCTCCATTCTTTAAAAGTGTAAAAATGTGAATTTAAACAAGTGGCAATTGGAGTTGTAAAACCATGTATAAGAATTTCCTTTTCTTCTATTCTTTTCCCTGGTGAAGAGAGTATAAGGCTTCTGAATATATCTGTATTGCCAGGACCTTACCAACTTAACCTTCTTTAACATGAAACCTAATTTTATTGTTTATCTGCAACTATGTTGTCTGTTATATTTGCTTCTGTTCACTACCAGAGACATCAGTTAGCTCAGACTTCTATTAACAGGCTAATGTCGTGATGCTCCCTGAGATGAAAGAAAGATAGCAGGAATCGGCCATTTGTAGCTTTTACAGCACCACCTTTATCGATATATTCCCATTTAAAAATATCCTTTTATCTGCATTGCAAAAATGAAATTATATAGCCATTACCAAAATTAGATAGGAGATTCATTGGATCAGAAGTGCTTTCTTTCTAATGTTTTGACCAAAAGGTTCTTCTTTGATAATTCTATAACAGAGTTAAAATTCCTTTTTATCCTGAAATGTTACAGATAGGAGATTAACCTAGTTATGCTTCAGCCATATAAGGAACGCATGTCTCAGGGAATCAGGCAACAGCAACAGAGGTTTCTGATTTAGGAAGGTACAGAAGACATGAGACTTTCATGAATTATAGCATGATTCCTTAAAGAATGTAAAAGTACTTTACAAATAACCAGTTATTTTAGACTAGGAACTCTGATTTCTGGTTAAACCTTCAGTTGCTTACTACATATTGATATCTAATAATGTTCATGGAGCACCACACCTACTATGAAGACTCTTCCCTTTTTTTGCCTGAACTTCTTTACAATTGAGTAGTATTTCAGTCACTTACTAATTATGATCAAGGATGGCAATTTGAATAAAAATGCTAAAATCGATCAGTAAACATTTGTTATGTATCTACTATGCAGGAGGTTTTGCAAGCGATTATGATTTAAAATACAAGACCAGACGTGTGGCTCACGCCTGCAATCCCAGCACTTTGAGAGGCCAAGGCTGGCAGATCACTTGAGCCCAGCAACATTACAAAATCCTGTCTCTACAAGAACATACAAAAGTTAGCTGAGTGTGGTGACATGCGCCTGTAGTCCCAGCTACTTAGGAGGCTGAGGTGAAAGGATCTCTTGAGCTTGGGAGGTCAAGACTGCAGTGAGCCGTGACCAGCCTGGGCAACAGAGCAAGATTCTATCTGAAAAAAAAAAAAAGATAGGTAAAATAAAATACCTGCCTCTAATAAGACTACTTTTTGGTGGTGTTATAGGAATGAGCTACATATAAAGTCCCGAACATGGTGAGTACTGAATAAATGTGAGGCAGTGTTTTTAAGGTAACTTTGTGTAACTAACATTTATGCAGAATTTCAGAGCAAATAAGGTAATTCAGACATATTAGTATATTTGATAAACAGAGATTTCACTCTTTCCTCAGCATAGTGTTTTGAGATTGAAGTGAAGAGAAATATGTCAGTATATGTAAACTGTGAGTGTTTACCTTCAACTGTGAAATCGAAGCCAGATTTGGAACTAGTAAGGTATTCATCGCAGAAATAGAACCTAATTATATGTAATTGAAGATTGGGCTTGATGCATGGCACTTATTTTAGAGATTCAAACATGTAACATAAGGGTGACTGGCTTTTTGAAGGTGCTTTAAATTTTTTATCCATCTCAAAATCTTACACATGCTATATATACTTAAATAGACCAAATTCACTATCATTAACCCACAAACAGCAATAGAAAGGCTCTGGGTTGGTAGAGAAACCGAGGTTTAGTTTTGCCACTGTGGTAAGTTGAATAATGTTCCCCCAAATTTATGTCCATCCAGAACCTTAGAATGTGATCTTATTTGTGATCTTATTATGCAAATTGGGCATAATGAAACCTATCACATAAGGTTACACACAGGATTACATGAGATAGTCTGCAAGTATGTGGTACAAGCACAGATGGTATTTATTTGCTGTTTGTCTTCAGTTGCATTCTTATGCATCTTATTCAGAGTGAGATTTCAGTTCAAGGAGAAGAAAAAGTATTTTTACAGGACCATTCAAACATGTAAGTGGCTTTTCATGGGACAGTTTCCCATCACGGGAAAGACATAAGATAATTCTTAGTCATCCAGAGTGTTAAGGACAGTGTATCCGTGTTATCAGTTAGAGACAGAGTTTCAGTCCATGTAACAGCAAGTCAACTATAGAGCTTCGTCAAATAGGGATTCAACATCAAAGTTTTCACGTAATAAGATGTCCTGAGCTGTGTCTTCATGGCTGGTGTATAAGCCTCCTGATGCCATCAGGGACCCAGGCCCTTTCTCTGTTCCGTTCTGTCATTCTTACATGTGGCATTCATCTTTGCTGCCTAAAGATGGCTGCCCCACCTCCAACCTCCCTTGCTCAATCCAGCAGGAAGAAGTGTCGAGGAGGAAGAGGTGGCTCATGTTAACAAAGCAAAACTTTTCAGAAATCCTCAGCACATTCCGTTTGATTCTTATTGAACAGAACTGAGTCATATGACCTCTAATAAATGTGAGGGTGTCTGGGAAATTTAGTTTTTGGCTGGATTCAGTAGTGCTCTGAACAAACTAGGCATTCTGTTTGTGAGGAAGCAGGGAATTATGGATTTGGGGGAGGAAACTAGCAGCATCTCCTATAAAAAGGATTCTGGAATAGGTGGGAGATTGGGTACATGAGCCTTCCAACTACAAGATTCAAAGTTAATAGATTTCCTACCCTCAAGGCATTCACAGTTGATATTGGAGGCAGCTTTTAGAGTCAACTACGTGAATTTAAATTCAGTTTTATCCCTTACTAGGTATAACATTCTGATCATGGCTGGGCACGGTGGCTCACACCTGTAATCCCAGCACTGTAGGAAGCTGAAGTGGGTAGATCACGAGGTCAGGAGTTTGAGACCACCCTGACCAACATGGTGAAACCCCGTCTCTACTGAAAATACAAAAATTAGCCAGGCATGGTGGCATGTGCCTGTAATCCAGGCTACTCAGGAGACTGAGGCCGGAGAATCACTTGAACTTGGGGGGCAGAGGTTGCAGTGAGCTGAGATTGTGCCACTGTACTCCAGCCTGGGCAACAGAGTGAGACTCCATCTCAAAAAAAAAATTCTGATTGTGGGCAAGTTACTTATCCTTTCTGAACCTTAGTTCCTTCAACTGTAAAATAAGGATGATGGTTTCTGTTATTTTGATAATTACATGAGTTAAATATTTAAAGTGTCAGTTATAGTGTTTGGTAGGAGTAGATGCTAAATAAATGTAGCTATTCTTTTAATTTCTTTTTTTCTTTCTTTCTTTTTTTGGAGTCGAAGTCTCCCTCTATCATTCAGGCTGGAGTGCACTAGCGTGATCTCAGCTCACTGCAGCTTCTGCCTCCCAGGTTCAATGGATTCTCCTGCCTCAGCCTTCAGAGTAGCTTGGATTACAGGTGTGTGTCCCCACACCTGGCTAATTTTTGTATTTTTAGTAGAGATGGGATTTCACCATGTTGGTCAGGCTGGTCTCGAACTCCTGACCTCATGATCTGCCCTCCTCGGCCTCACAAAGTGCTGGGGTTGCAGGTGTGAGCCACCATGCCCAGCTGCTACTCTTTTTCTACTAGATGGTAAGCTCTATGAAGGCAGGAACTGTGTCTTATATGTGCACCATGGTCATCTCAGTACCTGGTACACAATACCTTTTTAACAGATCCTTGTTAAGTAAATGAATGGATGAGACTAGTGTTAATGCTAGTCTATAAAGCTGATATACAACATATTCAAAGTAACTGAGACTTGGCATTTTTCAAGTGAAATTTGAGGCATGTATCTGAAGTACTTTCTGTGACAAGGAGGAGAAGACACTACATTAAGGGGAAAAAACCTAAGGTGTAAGATAAGAAGTTGTTTTGATTAGTGTTGTTAGTTGCAGACAACAGAAGCCACTCTAAGGAGTTTAAGCAGAAACTGACTTATGACAGCGTTTTTGGGACCTTAGAGAAACAGGGCTGCTCTGGTAGTAACCCCCTTGGTACCACCACTCACACCCAGCATTGGTTACCAGGGACTGGACATGAGACTCTGCAAGCTGCCCCAGAAAAATCACACACATACTAGATTTCTAGGAGGGGCCAATCTCTCTGTACAGCTACTGCTTGACACCCTCTCCTTTCAGATGTCACGTGTGTCTGCTCCTCAGAGCTTGAGTCACATTTAGTCCCATTGTTGCAAGGGAGTCTGGGAAATGTAGTTTTTCACTTTCCAGTTTCTGTAGTTAACCAGGTTTGCTAAAAGGGTATTGGTCACAGTGCTCAGTTAGCAATGCACCATGTCCAGCACAGAAGTCATTCTGAACAACAGCATGCAGTTATCCCAAGACAGCTTGCAGGTGGTAGAGTGGTGAGACCACTGGGAGGAGGTATTGGAAGACCAGGGGAACACAATAAAGTGTTCAGGTCCATTTACTTTAGGAGCCTGCCAGGGAGGCACCCAGGAATGGACAGTGGGTTACTGATGGTCATAGGGAGGGGCAGAAGAGGAGAGGGGTGGAAGTAATTTTCCCTGGGCATGCCCAGTGGATTGTGTGCAGAGGGAGACTGACTTCTGCATTTCCCTTTGCCTGGTCACTGTCTCAGGCACTCAGCTTCAAACAGGCATGTGGCTCCAGGTAAGGCCAGCAAGCTCACTTCAGAGCCCAGCCAGCCCCATCCCGGCAGAGTCAGGATGGCGAAGGCAGGGCTCCTGTGGCAGCTTTGCAGCACGACTCCTGTGGCTGGCCCATGTGACCTCCAGCCAGTCCTAAATCTTAGGGCGTGGGAAGGAATAATCACAAGGCAAGGAGGAGACGGAACACCCTCCACACTGAGAAGCCTTTGTTAAAACCTTCCAGCCATGAGGTCAGAGGAAGAAGCTGAGTGATCTCGAAACAAAATATGTATATATATTGGTTGGGGATTTTCTTTCCTGTTGTCTTTCTTTTCAGTCTAGGTTTGTGTTTTATAGACTGTGTGGTGCAGGCAATGGGACAACTGGGCAATTAGTTGGAACTGATCTTGCAGACTGCCAAGACGGCAAGCTGGGTGACTCAAGTTCACAATGGAGTTTTTACAAAAACAAACAAATAGCCATGATTGATGTCTCCTTTTGCATCTTTTATGTATTCTTTTTTGTAGGCAATTGTGGAGAATTGGACTGGTTTACTGACATCATTTCTCTCTTTGCAGGCTGTGTTCATCTTAGTCCTTTACTCAGGTATAAATTCTGTAAGGATAGAATATATGAATGCAACTTGTGTTATGCAAAAACGATTTTCTAGAAACTGATTCAGCTTAATGCTATCAAATGCAATCAGAAGTAACCAAGCCTCTTACTGGAACCTCTTCCAAATGTAACCTAATCCAATTTACCTTTCCTTTGGTATTTAAGTTCCTGACAGCCAGAGCAGACATTTCTCAGACAAGAGTGATTTGGCTTGTAATAGGTGCCTTTTTTCTTGCTTTTCGTTCACTTCATGTTAACGTCTACATGTGATGTTATGGTGAGCTTTCACCTTTTGGTTATGGTCATCTCTAGACCCAGTGAGAGGCTGCCATGCCATAAACTTGACTTACATGCCATGGGTGTGCCACATGTTTTTGGGTGAATGAATGAGACATAGGGTTGCCCTCAAACCCCAAATAACTTTTCAGTCTATTTCAGAATCACAGAATCATGTGATAGCATGAGAACACTTTATCTCTAATAAAGCTGGAGTGTAATGACTCATTCTCACATGGTTTTAATGTTTCTTTCTTGATTACAAGTGTTCTTTCTTGACAAGATAAGTTTGTATATGAACATTCAAAAGGAGAGCAACAGCCGTTTGCCATTCTTTCAACTTGAACACAAGTACAGTATTTTAACTTTCACCTTGTGATTTTTGGATGTATGCAGTGCAGCTTGCCTCTAAGTGATTTAGTTATTTGTTTCTGATCTCATAACAAAAAAGTGATGGAAGCTGGGTAGGGAGGAGGTGGATCCCTTCATTCTCCAGTATCTTCTGCCGGAAGCTGGTGCTCATGGATCATTTGTTCAAGGACTTAAAGTTCAATTTCTAGTCACTATAAATTATGGCTACATCAGGTTGCTGGCACAGATGATGTTTGATGATCTTCTGAAAGCTGTCCATGCAGGCTCCAGGGTAGCAGACCTTGGGCAACTCAGGCAGTCCAGGGAGCCAGTTCTATAACATACGTCAAGAAACTGACAGTCCCCCACCCCCGTCCAAATCTACCTACAGGGCTCTCTGTTAACCAGAGACCCTCTAATAGTAAGGAGTTCTGGCTGGAAATCCCTTTTGTCACTGGGGGAAACAAACCCAAAGCAATGGATGTGATACTTTCTTGGAACCCAGGCCATTTGAGTAGCAGGAGTTTTCCTTAAATACGTCCCATGTAAGGCAACAGATTTCCTTCAGAGCCTTTGACAATTAAGACTAGGGCTGTCAGCTAGCCTTGCTGTTAAAAACCTGCCCTGCTTTCCCAGGCTGCCTGGCCTGAAACTCAGATGCCTCCACCAGGGAAGAGGTTTACTCACCCATTGTCTTGGGCGCCTTGACCACACCTGATTACCGTGAATGACCACCAACCCTTACTGAGGCCATTTGCCAGATGGTTCTAAGTGTGGTTCATCCCAGCCCTAGTTTTCATATGGCTTGGTCACACCACTGTATCCTCCTACATATGCCTTTCAAGCACCCCTCCAGTGGCCTGTGGTCATCTCCATACAGCACATGTATTAATAAAACCAATCCACGGAGTGTCTCACCGCAGGTTGGTGGTCTTCGCTTCTTCCATATGCCAGTGGCAGCACCTCTGCTCTCCCTGTTGCTTGGGCACAGCTGTTCTGACCACTCTCTCTCCTCCACCATCCGTTTATCTTTTTTCCTTTCCACTCCTCCAGATATCCTGGCACCTAGCTTACAGCTCTAATCTCTTGGGCCCTAGAGAATCAGAACTGAAAAGATGCTTTTGCATCCAATCCATTATCTTCTTTTTATACATGAGGAAACGGCAGCTTCAGAGAGGTTAGACAAATGACCCTGCTCTAAACTAGTTGAAGCAGAGTCGGGCCTTCTATCCTTCCTCCTGCTACTCGGCCTGGTGATGTCCTGCTCTCCCTATCTCCAGCCTCTCTCTGTCTATCCATTCTGTCTACTCAAGGATGCAGATATATACTTTTGGTTTTGTTTTTGAGACAGGGTCTCACTCTGTCACCCAGGATGGAGTACAGTGGTGTCATCTCAGCTCACTGCAGTCTCAACCTTCTGGGCTCCAGTGATCCTCCCACCTTAGCCTCCAGAGTAGCTGGGACTACAGGCATGTGCCACCACTCCCTGCTAATTTTTTATTTTTATTTTTTTAGAGATGGGGTCTTGCCATGTTGCCCAGGCTGGTCTCAAACTCCTAGGCTCAAGTGATCCTCCCACCTTGGCCTCCCAAAGTGTTGAGATTACAAGCGTGAACCATTGCGCCTGGCCCCTCAGATTTATCTTGATGAAATACGACTTTCTTCTCTCTCTCTCTCACCCATAGATTTTTGGTGGTCCCTATAGCTAGGACAACTGACCATGTAATTATCATCCAAACTGGGTGATAATTTCACTCTTGAGAGTGAAAGAGATGCTAGAGCAACAGAGATAACCAGGATTGTCCTTGGCAAACCAGAACATCTGGTCACCCTTCATATAGCCTAAGTCATAAAGATTAGACAATCCCCTCTGGAATTTAAGGTTTTCTACAGTCATGCCCCAAACTGCATTTCTAAGCTTTGTGCTCAAGGATCTTCACAATATTTTGTTTGGTCCAGTCAATTTGCTCATCCTTCTTGGCACACTTTGTGAATATTTCTACTTTGGAACCTGGAAGTGTTTCTCTGCTAACCCCATCTTCTGTTTTCTCCAGGGCTTGTTAATTCCCTTTTCTTCCATAAAGTCTAAGCCTGTTTCATCTCCCTGAGTGTCTAGCTCCTCCAAAGTCATACACTTCTATCTGTACTACTAATTTGACACTTCTGAGTGGTGAAATGAAGTGTTTTGATTTTTTTGTAGTAGTGAGGACACAGCTTCTGATTATTCCTTCTATAAATATGCCTGCTACAAAAGCATGAGACCCACAAAAAAATGTAGATAAAAATATTAAAATGAGCAAAACTTTCAAAAGAGAAATCAGAACTTTATTTTACTGATGAGGGTGTAGAACCATACAGCTTCTGCAAAGACAGATTTGGCATCATCTAGCAGCAGTGCACATGCAGTCCCACTTCCATCTTGCTGTGTTTACAAGTGTGAAATAACATATGTCTTAGGTTATTGCTTGTGCCTTTTTTTTTTTTTTTTTTTTTTTAGTTGGAGTATTACTCTGTCACCCATGTTGGAGTACAGTGGTGTAATCTCTGCTCACTGCAACCTTCGCTTCCAGAGTTCAAGTGATTCTCTTGCCTCACAGCTCCTGAGTAGCTGGGATTACAGGTGCACTCCACTGAACACCCAGCTAGTTTCTGTATTTTTTAGTATAGATGGGATTTCACCATGTGGATTAGGCTGATCTTGAACTCCTGACCTTGTGATCTGCCCGCCTCAGCCTCCCAAAGTGCTGGGATTACAGGCATGAGTCACTGTGCCTGGTGTGTTCCATTATTGTAATCCCAAAAGGTTATAAACACCAAGTGTCCAGCAATAGGGAACTAGTAGAATATAGACTGGTATAGCACATAGTGGAGTACTATGTAGCTTTATAAAAGAAAAAAAAAAAAGAATGGGCCAGGTGCAGTGGCTCATGCCTGTAATCCCAACACTTTGGGAGGCCAAGGCATGCAGATTGCTTGAGCCCAGGAGTTTGAGACCAGCCTGGGTAACATGGCAAAACCCCATTTCTACAAAAAACTACCAAAATTAGCTGGACATGGTGATGCGCCCTTGTAGTCCTAGCTACTCAGAAGGCTGAGGTGGGAGAATTATTGAACTTGTAAGGTCAAGGCTGCAGTGAGCCGAGATTGTCTCACTGCACTCCAGCCTGGGTGATGGACTGAGACTTTGTCTCAAACCTCCCCCCTCCCCAAAAAAACACCCAAAACCAAAGAAGAAAAATCTTCATGTGTGAGTGTGGAGAGATCTGTAGGATATAGAGAAGGAAGAGAGCAGGGTGCAAGAAGACTGGATATCGGGTGCCCCTTTTTGTGTAAAATAGGGTGGTTTAAGAATGTGTGTATATTAATTATATGGTCCCTATGTATATTATATGTATATACATTTTGTATATTGGTACTGTTTGCAAAAAGAAAGAAGTTGATCAAATGATACAAACTTCATTTATAAGATAAATAAATTCTGGGAACCTAGCTTGTAACATGGTGACTATAATTAATACTGTTTTATATACTTGAAATTTGCCAAAAGAGTAGAACTTAAGTGGCCTCACTCCCCTACCACACACATAACAATGGTAACAAGGTGTGGTGAGGATGTGTTAATTGATTTGGTTGTGGTGATCATTTCACTGTGTATACATACATCAAATTATCACGACTTACACCTTGAATATATGGAATTTTTATTTGTCAGTTATACCTTAGGATAGCTGGAAGAAAACCAGTGGAAATACAGATAGAAACTGATGAGAAATTATTATCCCTCGAGGCCAGAGTGGAGGACAGACTTTTCTGAGTATTCTTCTATCTAATTTTGTTTTGTGTTTTTTCTTTTTTTTTCTTTTGAGATGGAGTCTCACTTTGTTGTCCAGGCCAGAGTGCAGGGGCGTGATCTTGGCTCACTGCAACCTCTGCCTCCCGGGTTCAAGTGATTCTCCTGCCTCAGCCTCCCAAGTAGCTAGGATTATGACACCTGCCATTATGCCCGGCTAATTTTTGTATTTTTGTAGAGATGGGGCTTCATCATGTTGGCCAGGCTGGTGTTGAACTCCTGACCTCAGGTGATCCAGCCATCTCAGCCTCCCAAAGTGCTAGGATTACAGGCGTGAGTCACCGCACTCAGATTGTCAATCTAATTTTGGATTTGAGTCATGCCAGTGCATTACCCATTAAAAAATAAAATATTTAGGTACTTTATTTTATAAAAATCTTTGTAAAGTAGTGTACGGTGTGATTAATTTTGCTGTCTTTCATTGGCAATATTTTCATGCTTGGATTTGTGGAACTGAGTAACCTTCTGGAGAGGAGCATCAGAGGTGTGCTTCAGAAAACTTTTTGGGCCACTGAGTGAAGGTCCATTGCAGTGAGGAAGTGGGGAGTCTGGAGGAGTGGCCATGGTGGGGTGAGGTGGGGTGCAGAAACAGCGCCCAGGGCTCCCACTGTTCCAGCCCTGGATGTGGCTCTGCCAGCCGGGATCCTCTGTAAGAAGCTTCTTTATGGGTCAGCAATTTTCTGACTCCATAGCTCAGTGTTTCCTCTAACTGCCTTTAGCCTGTACGATTTTGGAGTACACTTTTCAGGTGAGCATTTTATTCAGCAGTATGATTTTCCAGCCTGATAATCCTGGACACCAGACCTGATTTATGTGATGGTGTCTCTGGGGGTTTCTCGCGGTAGCACAGGAAACAAATCCTTAGTTCCCCTCATCGTGTTTCATCTCATTCTGAACAAATGTAACTCACAGCTCTTTGAGGATGTTATTTAGAAATAATCCCAATTAATAAGCCACGTTGCAATTGTATTCTGTTTTCTTTCTAACATACGTTGACTCTTTTGTTGGGAAAATTAGAACATGATTTTTTAATGCAGATTTGGGAGTGACCTATTCAAAGAGAAACTCTGAAGGTGATGATGATACCACCCCATCTACTTTTCAATCATAATAGATATTCTTCATCAGTTGTCTTCAGGAATTCTCTATCCAGCTGGCTATTTACTTTTTCTTGTGTTTTATATATCATCTTATATTATTCTCCAGTCAACTCTTTTACAGAATGAGGAAGGAAGTGGAGGCTCAGAGAGGTTAGAAACTTGCTCAAGGTCACACTGCCTACTTAATGACCAGCCAGGGAGTTTGTGCTCGCACTGCATCTCATATTATTCCCCAAACAACTCTTTTAGAGAATGAGGAAGGAAATGGAGGCTTAAGAGAGCTTAGTAACTTGCTCAAGGTCACATAGCCTACTTAGTGACTGGCGGAGGCGGTTGGTGTTTGCACAGTATCCACTGCCTCTCTAACTTGGCCAAGCTCTGTCACTTCTATTTCTGCTGGTACCTTCTACATCATCTCCAAACCCACTGAGAGCAGTTGTCAGTTATCTTCACCTCCCCTGCGGGGACACTGAGATTTCCCCCAGCAGGGCTCTGTCTCAGGTGTTCCTTCCTTGAACCTTGAGACCCTGCTTACCACACTAAGGACCACAAGTATTTTTCTAGCCCACACACATTGTCTGGAGTATCTGTTCAAATGGGCATTTATTTTCTCTTGAAAAATTATTCCTCAGGATTTAGGACTTTGCCTTACACTGGAGTCCTTACAAAGGTCTTTTACCTTAACTAGAACTATAGTTCACTTCTTTGAACCACAGAAAATATTTGGGCAGAACACATTATTGAAATTACTTCAAATAAATGCCAGCATTGAGTGCTCATAGAGGTCACCTAAGGGAATGACTAAGAAGAAAGCAAATGTGCACAGTTTAGTGATTATTTATGGGCTCTGCCCTCACAAAATTGTATGTTAGATATCATTATATACAAGCCTTTTAAAATTAGATTATTTTAAAGAGCAATAAAGTAAGTGATGCACCAGGTATGGTGGGTCATGCCTGTAATCCCAGCACTTTGGGAGGCCGAGCCAGGCGGATCACTTGAGATCAAAAGTTCAAGACCAGCCTGGCCAACATGGTGAAACCCCATCTCTACGAAACATAAAAAAATTAGCCAAGCATGGTGATGCGAACCTGTAATCCCATCTACTCAGGAGGTTGAAAGAGGAGAATCACTTGAACCCAGAAGGCAGAGGTTGCAGTGAGCCAAGATTGTGCCATTACACTCCAGCCTGGGTGACAGAGTGAGACTCTGCCTCAAAGAACAAACAACAACCCAGAAAACAACTTTCTATCCAATTGCCCAGAAGGTCTCTTCTGTGTGTCACAGTATTAGTTTGATAAGATTCTTAGAAGGAAAACTTCAGGTATATGGAATTGGCACGATGTAGAATATTTCATATCACAAATACACACAGTCTTTCTTAACACATATTAAAGTGTTAGTCTTGCTTTGTGTCACTCACGAAAGTAACCCTGTGGTTAATACTTTAAACTATTTCTCTTTATTGGGTTAAAGAGAGTGTTAAAGAGCATTAAATTATATCAGGATTAGAGTGTCAATTTAGATGATAAAGATCTTTCTTTGAAATCAGTAGAGAGAATAAATATAATTGTTTTCTTTGTGTTGACTTCATTTAGTTCCCTAATCCCTTTCTTCTTTGACTAATTGTTTCTCTTACTTTTGTCTATTAAAGTGACCCTTCCTTACTAAAAAGAAACTAGATTTTAATGGGTATAGACTTTCAGTTTTGCAAAAGAAAAAGGATTCTGAAGATGGATGGTGGTGGTTGTACAATATGAATGTGTTTAATGCCACTGACTGTTTACTTGAAAATGGGGGTGCAGGGGAAGGGAGGGTATCAGGAAAAATAGCTAATGCATGTTGGGCTTAATACCTTGGTGATAATGGGTTGATAGGTGCAGCAAACCATCATGGCACACGTTTACCTGTGTAACAATCTGCATATGTACCCTGGAACTTAAAATGCATGTCCTGCACATGTACCCTGGAACTTAAAATAAAATAAATGGTGACGCTGGTAAAATTTATGTTATGTATATTTTACCACAATTTAAAATAAGAGTTTATAAATTTTAAAAGTCAGTTGACTGTTAAAAGCAAAAAAAAGAGTAACTTCATTTAGGTAGAATAAATCATTCGCCTTTTTTTTTTTTTTTTTTGAGATAGAGTCTTGCTCTATCACCCAGGCTAGACTGCAGTAGTGTGATCTCGGCTCACTGCAACCTCCACCTCCTGGGTTCAAGCAATTCTCCTGCCTCAGCCTCCTGAGTAGCTCATTACAGGCACTCACCACCACACCCAGCTAATTTTTGTATTTTTAGTAGAGATGGGGTTTCACCATCTTAGCCAGGCTGGTCTTGAACTCCTGACCTTGTGGTGATCCATCCGCCTCAGCCTCCCAAAGTGCTGGGATTGCAGGCATGAGCCACCGCACCTGTCCATCATTAGCCTTTTAAAAGAAGATCTGTTATTTCTTAGCAAAAAACTTACTGGGAAATGATCTATAACCATTTCTCTGGAGTCATAGTGAAATCAGGAGGGTGGAAAGTAGCTGGGAAACTTGACGCTGAGTAAATGGGGGTCATGTTTTTAGACTCTAGAGACATTGAAGGCAGAGAGGGACGGCATCACGAGTGGCCTTCCTGTGGTGTCTCTGGCTATCTTACAGTGCGGTCCACAATGCTGCCCCTATTCCTTCAACTTCTCCTGACTCTAGAAGCAACCATTCATTCAGCTCCAAGTTGCCTCCTGACTGTGCAGTCTCCCTTCTTCCTCAGCATGCTCTTGGTCTCCCGCCTGGCTTCCTTACTCTCTGATTACTCATTGGGTTTGCTCTCTGATCTGATGCCAAAGAGCAGGGCACAGCTTCCACTTGCTCTGCTAGGCTTAGACTGGCCAAACGCACTCTCATGAAACCTCTGCAAGCCTCGCTGTCTGCTGAGTTTGACTTCCGCCTCCTTAGGGTCCTGAGGCTGAGCAGGCTGTGAATGAATTAACAGAGCTTTGTAAATTGCTTAAGAGATGTGGGCAGACAATAGGGGCTCCTGGAGTGAAGACAGAATGACTAAAATAGAACTTTCTGTGGTTAGCTCCAATGTACCTGCCGTTGTCACTCCCCAAAGAAAGTTCTTTACTTTCTTGGAGGCAGGAGGTGGACTTGAGAGAGACAGGAGAGACCAGGGCTCTCTCTCTGGTCTAGGAAAGCAGTGGGCCTGGGTGGTGAGTGACAGCTGAGGAGGAAAGGCTGTTGACGTCAGCTACTGTGAGTTCAGAGAGCAGCCTCTGCCTTAATGGGTGAGTGTAACAAGAAGGAAAAGGCTTGCGAAGTCTGTTTTAAAAGATAAAAAATTGTCACAAGAGTAAAGATTCACCTCAAAAAGACCCAGTACAGTCAGCTGGGCACTGTGCCTTGTACTTGTAGTCCCAGCTATTCAGCAGGCCGATGTGGAAGTATCACAAGTTCAAGGCCTGAGCAAAGTAGCAGGACCCCATCTCCCCCGCAAAAAAAAAAAAAAATCCAATTTAGATGTTATTCCTGCCATTGGCGGTGAGACATCCTGCCCAAATGACTGTCAAAGATGTGGGTAAAATATGTGTGTGCTCCCCAAAACAAACTGTATCATTACGGTATGAGAGTGTTGAGGAGAGCTTCCTAGGAAACTGGAACACCGTTAGACCTCCCTCACTAGGCATTCAACAGGGGCCTGGTCCAGAGAGGGGAAGGCTTGATAAATACCTCCTGCTTCTGTAACTCCTCCTTCCTCCCTCCTCTTCATTCCGTCACCACCCACAAAGGGTCTAAGGAATGGGTGATCCAATAAGACATGAAACGGGAGATGGTATTCCCTTCTAATAGGAAGAATGTATTTCCTAAACCACAAATTAGCCATCTTGTCTGCCAGAAAGACCAACAACGGCTTTTGTTGGTCAATTACGAGGCTGTGGTCATTGTAGTTGTTATTCTAGTATGTGGCAAGATGGTGTGAGGAAATTCAAGTGGGATCCAGCATGTATTGATTACTTATGAGCAAGAGATTGCGTTCCAAGTTTGAAATGCATTATTGAATGTTAACAGGCCCCCGATCATGGCAGGCATAACCCCATTTTACAGTCAGGGGAACTGAGATTTGCAAAGGACTCTGATTTACCCAGGGTCACCCAGCCAGGGAGAGTGGAGCAGGATTTTGAAACGCAGGTCCACTCCCTGATTCTTTCCACCATCGTTCATCTTCCACATGAGTGGCAGATGGGTTCTGAGCACTGCCTACCTTTGTCCTTCCTGCCATCCCTTCCTGTCCAAACTGAGTCCAGATCTCCTTCCAGGAAGCCTCCACCTCTTCTGGTCGAGACATCGAAAAACCTAGGCTGGGCCTCTGTCGTCATCTTTTGGAAGTGCATAGATGAAGTGCAATTGGCCCTTCTCCCTGCTCAAGGTGCGAAGCCAAGGACATTTTCCATCTGAAGTCTTTTAATGGAAAAAATCAATATGGGTCCCATCCCTCCTTTCACGCTGATGCTTTTTTACCTGTCTCGAGCCCCACCCATCCCTCTGCTGCAGGAGCTCTCAGAACTTTTTACTCTGCTGGCATTTGCCTGAAGTGCCTTTTGGCCTCTCTTGCATTCTTCCCCTGCAAGCGTGTCATCCAGTGCATGACCCTGTATCTCTACAGGACAACTCAGTGCCTTCTGCACATTAGGCACTGAGTACATATTTCTTTCTTTCTTTTTTTTTTTTAAACAGAGTCTTTCTCTGTCACCCAGGCTGGAGTGCAGTGGCATGATCTCGACTTACTGCAACCTCTGCCTCTTGGGTTCAAGTGAGTCTCCTATCTCAGCCTCCCAAGTAAGTGGGATTACAGGCACCCACCATTATGCCTGGCTAATTTTTGTATTTTTAGTAGAGACAGGGTTTCACCATGTTGGCCGGGCTGGTCTTGAACTCCTGACCTCAAGTGATCCTCCCACCTCAGCCTCCAAAAGGATTATAGGCATGAGCCACTGCACCCAGCCTAAGTGAATATTTCTTCATGGTTTATTAAAGCATATAAAAGGTCACCTACTTTTCCACGGAGAGAAGCTTGGTGGAGTGAATCCTAAAACCCAGAACAAGGCATTAATACCCTTTTAAGTTTTCTCTAGTTTTCCATGGATTGGAATGTCAACATGTCCCTGTTGTGGGAATCTGGTATTTGCCACCTAGATAAACAATTTAAGTTGAGTCAGGCCGTTCTTCAAGACACAGAGTCCTCCCAATGGCCAAGGAGAGGCCCTAGAAACTTCTGTGTACATGAGGATCATACAAGCTGTGTATTGGGAGATCTTTAATTTGGATGACTCTCCTTGGAGCAGGATAGCCAAATCAGCTTCTTGCTGATAACAGTAATCAGGTTTTAATAGTAAAATCCCCAGTTAGGCAGAGTAATCTGGAAGCAGCCAGAGTTATTGATCTGTGTTATGGAAGGTTCTTTTCCACTGAGAAGACTGAATATTTTGTGCTGAAACTTTTTACTTTCTGTACCCAGCACATTTTTCCTATGTATGTGGTAGGACAGAAGTCCTTTTGAGTATTTTTATTTTATTTGTTTAGTGAAACCCCTGGAACTAAGGGTTGGGGAACAGATCATCCATATTTAGTATATGTGGCGGGCTAAAAAATATCATCCATTCGATAACATAGGAGGAAGTATAAATTTTTAGTTTATCAGCCATTTCCAATGGTTTTAAAAAATGTTCTTCATTCACAGCTTTACCAGAACACACACACAGAGACACAGACACAAACACACACACACACACACACACACACACACACCCCACACACACAATGTCCTTCAATTGCATATCATTTAAAAAATAATCTTGCTGGGTATTAGAATTAGCTAGAGTATTTTTTAAGATAGAAACTACTATGTGCATTTCAACTCCTCTTGATCTCTGTATTTGGAAGATAACACTCTCCAGGGAGATATTAAATAGAAGTGGAAATGCATGGGTGCTTCTGCCAATTCCCAGGGAAGGCTTTTCCAGATGTGGAATGCCATGGGGAGTCTAACTGGCTTGGATAATTGACAGCTGCCAGCCTGTAATGATCTGTGCTAAATGGAGCTGGAGCCACAGAAGGCAACACAACAGCTGGGCTGCTGGGAGCCAAGTCCCTGCATGAGGCACAGCTCTCTCCCTAGCAGCCATCCTCAGGGGCCTCATTCCCTAGAGCAGGTGCAGTGTTCTAAGAAAGGAAGTGGGCCTGTGGCTTCCACCTGATGGGTGAGAGGAAACACCTTGATTTACTCAAATGAGCCACAGTCAGATAATTAGGAATTCCCTTTTTATTGCAATGACATTAGCATTTTATTTTACTTTTTAAAAACTTTTATGGATTTATAATGGTTGTATATATTTTGGGGGAACATGTGATATTTTGATACAAGCATATAATGAGTAATGATCAAATCAAGGTAATTGGGATATTCATCACCTTAAACATTTATCATTACTTTGTGTTAGGAACATTTCAATTCCACTCTTCTAGTTATTTTGAAATAGACAATAAATTATTGTTAATTATAGTCACTCTATTGTGCTACTGAACACTAGATCTTATTCTTTCTCTCTAACTGTATTTTTTGTGCCCACGAACCCCTCTTTATTCTCCTCTCCCCATGACTCTGCCAGCCTCTGGTAACTATCATTCTACTGTCTATCTCCATGAGTTCAATTTTTTTTTTAAGCTCCCGCATATGAGTAAGAATATGCAGTATTTGTCTTTCTGTATCTGGCTTATTTCACTTAACATAGTGTCCTCCAGTTCCAGTCATTTTGTTGAGAATGAAAGGATTTCATTCCTTTTTGTGGCTAAATAATATTCCTTAGTGTATGTGTACCATATTTTCTTTATCCATGCATCTGTTGATGAACACTTAGGTTGACTCCATATCTTGCCTGTTGTGAATAGTGCGCCAGTGAACTTGTTAGTGCAGATATCGCTTCAATACACTGATTTCCTTTCTTTTGGATAAATGCCCAGCAGTGGGATTGCTGGATCATATGGTAGTTATATTTTTAGTTTTTTTTTTTTTTTGAGGAATCTTCATGCTGTTTTCCATAGTGGCTGTACTAATTTACATTCCCACCAACAGTGTAAGAGGAACTTTAGCATTTTAATCTGAAATTCTTTAGCAACCAGTTCTTAAGTAAGGTGAGCTGAGGCAGGATCATAAATCAGAAGGACTGAGGAGGCCAGGCAAACAGAAAAAACAGTCTCCTTCCAGGGCTGGGAACTGTGTGGCTCCCATCAGAGTCTCAGCTCTTCCAGTTAATGACTGTGAAACCTTCCCCCCAAATCATTCTGATAGGTTTCTGACCCTCCCTCATTTTCTGGTTCACTAGGTGAAATAATGCCACCTGTCCCATCTACTGCCTGCTTCTGGGTATTGGAGAAATTAATGTAAGTGCTTTATCCACTGCAAAACCAATTTAAATAGAAGGCACAGATGAATTAAGAAACACTTCCTGCTATGTATGATTTCTGTCCTTCTCATTCTCTGCCTTTTCTGACTTGTGGCCTACATCATCAGTGCTTCCTGATAATAATGATAGCTGTCACCTGTGGAATACTTTGTATACGCCAGGCATTGAGCTAAAGGCTTCACAGGCATTATTTTATTTACTCTTCATGATAACCTTGCTCACTGGTAGTCATTGCTTCAGTCTACACAGTAGAACTGGATTTTGTACCCAGCATGCTCTTCTAGAAAACCCATGCTCTTCCTGTTAGGCTGCATTCTAAATGAAGGAGCTGCAGTCATGATTTTCAATTTTGACGTTTAAAAAATGATCTAGGTCAGTCATGGTGGCTCACACCTATAATCGCAGTACTTTGGGAAGCTGAAATGGGTGGATCATTTGAGGCCAGGAGTTCGAGACCAGCCTGGCCAATGTGGTGAAACCCTGTCTCTGCTAAAAATGCAAAAAAATTAGCCAGGCATGGTGGTGCACACTTGTAATCCCAGCTACTTGGGAGGTTGAGGCACGAGAATCATTTGAACTTGGGAGATGGAGATTATAGTAAGTCAAGATCGTGTCACTGCACTCCAGCCTTGACAACACAGCAAGACTGTCTTAAAAAATAATAATAAAATAAAGAAGATCTAAAGTTGTATTGATTGTTGTTTCATTTTTTAAATGTTTGAGTATAGCATAAGGCTAGAAATCAGAATGCAGTTGTGGTTATTGGTTAAGGAGAGAGAAAAGGCACTGGAGAGAGAGAGAGTGAGAGTGAGCAGGGAAGGCAGGAGAAAGAGAATTCAGACTGAGAGAAAAAGATGTCATCTTTTTCTGATAGGAATAGTGATTTTGTAATATGCATTTGCATTTATAATTCTCATATTTTCCACACAGATAACCCTTAAAGACATACAATTAATTAATGGGCTTTTGATGTTCCTAGTGCCAGAAATGTGGAGCTACATTATCTTGATAATCTTTTACAAAGATTAGAATAGGCTTAAAGTGAGATAGTTTCCAGGCTTCAAAACTTTGCCAAACAGAAACGATTAAATTCGAGGTGGGTGTGGAAGAAGTGAGAGGAAGTGGACTGAAAGGGGTGGAGCTGTGTCACCAACTCCCTCTTTTAGTCACCTTCAAGGTCTTTAAGCATCAAGTGGGATTTAATTTTGGCTCTCATAGGTCCCTGCCTAACTCCATCACCCGGAGGCAAGTTCAAGGCTCTGGTCTTTGTGTGCATCTAGTGAAAACCCTCTGGTTGTTTTCGGTGGTGGTAGATAAACACTTAATGATTAAACATATTTTCACCAGCAGCCTTGTAACACAGAACTTTATGTTTCTGGAGTATACTCTAAAGATGAAGCATTTTGCAATTCAAAAATGTTTCCAGTCCCTTTCTGTTACTCAGACGCCCTCTGGGCTGGGTGTCTGTTTGGCTGGATACCTCCTATGAGCCCCTCTGGTGAATCCTGCCTGGGAACCTGAGCCCATCCAGGAAACACAGGACAATTTTCAGTTTGGAAGGAAATCAGGTGCTTGCTGTTCAGATTGAAAATTGAGGTTAAGAAATATCACTTACAAGGCCAGGCACAGTGGCTCATGCCTGTAATCCTAGCATTTTGGGAGGCCGAGTCGGCCTCCCAAATCTCAAGGTCTAACCAACATGGTAAAACCTTGTCTCTACTAAAAATACAAAAATTAGCCGGGCGTGGTGGTGCACGCCTGTAATCTCAGCTACACAGGAGGCTGAGGCAGGAGAATCGCATGAATCCGGGAGGTGGAGGTTACAGTGAGCCAAGATTGTGCCACTGCACTCCAGCCTGGGTGACACAGTGAGACTCCATCTCAAAAAAGAAAAAGAAAGAAAGAAAGAACTCTTTTAAAGAAGAAACAAAGAATGGCTTCTTGTGCAGAATCAATTCCATTTCAGACATTGGTTATCCAGTGTTAGGAATTATTTAGGGCTTTCATTTCTCTGCTTTCTTTGGTGGCCTTGCCTTTTCTCATCACACATTCTCATTGCCTCTGAAAAGCAGGCCAAGTAAGAGACAGGAGTTAAAACTGGTGTCTGATCATTTTGCTGCTTACGAGCAGCTCCTGGAGGGCAGTGGGGAACATTTTTTATTCACCTTTGTGCTTCTCCCACCAAGACTTCACACAGGGTCTGGTGGGGCCTCACTGGTTCTTTACAGGTGAAATTGACTCAGTGGTTCTTTATAGGTGAAATCTCTATTTCACTGTGATTGCAGGAGAGAAATGGAGAAAAGTCTCCAGCTTTGTTTGCAAGGAGGGCTTCCAAGGTCCCTGGAATGTGCAGAGAGTGTGGCTCTGCCTGTGGCTTTGGTATTGCAGTGACTTTCAGACATGGAGGGGATGCTTGATTTCTAACATGCTACCCTCTGACTGATGGGCTGTTCTCCTGCCCCATGACAGACCTGGAGTCCACCATGGTCTCTGTAGTCCAGGCTCAGGACGGTTTCTCAAGTCCCAGGTCTAAATTTACCTCCCTCTCGCAGTCAGCCCACAGAAGTGCATCTGTCTTTATTGATTGATGGTTCAGGCAGAAATGACAGTTCTCATTGCACTGGACAATGCTTGGTTGAGAGCTGAGGGGCTAAGGAAAGCCATTCTCTCTGCCTTGCCAGGGAAAATAAACAATTGTGAACCTCCTGGACCGAAGCCATGAGCAGAATAAATACAATTCAGTCATATGGGTTTGGGGCAAGGCAGGCAAAGAGGCTGCTAAAGAAAGAACCTGTGCCCAAGACCAAGAAAATGGGTGAATCTGAAGGCAGGCTTCCACCGGGTTAAAAAAGAAAATTGCCACATTCTTCTTGGTGGTTTTCAGATTTTTTTGGGCTCAGGACATCTTTATTCTCTTAAAAATAATTGAGGTCCAATGGCCAAGCGCGATAGCTCACACCTGTAATCCCAGCAGTTTGGGAGGCCGAGGCGGGTGGATCACTAGGTAAAGAGATCAAGACCAGCCTGGCCAAGATGGTGAAACTCTTTCTTTACTAAAAATGCAAAAAATTAGCTGGGCATGGTGGTGCACGCCTGTAATCCCAGCTACTCGGAAGGCTAAGGCACAGAATTACTTGAATCTGGGAGGCGGAGGTGGTGGTGAGCTGAGATCACGCCACTGCACTCCAGCCTGGGTGACAGGGCGAGACTCCATCTCAAAAAAAAAAAAAAAAAATTAAGGTCCCAAAGTATTTTATATCCATCAATATTTACCATATTAGAAATTAAAACTCAGAAATTTAAAAAATAATCTGTCAATTTACTTCAAACCATGTGCTTATTGTATGTCAACACACATTTTTTAAATCTTATGTATATTTGAGGTTTACAACATGATATTATGGGATATATAGATAACAAAATGGTCACAATAGTAAAGTAAATTAACATTGCTACCATCTCACAGAGTTACATTTCTTGTGTATGGCAAGAGCAGCTAAAAATCTCAATTTGACTAGCTTGGAAAAGAAAATGTACTTGTTTAACAAAAATCCCTAGAACAACACAATTTTATTGTCTTTAGTCCTCATGTCGTACATTAGGTTTCTAGACTTGTTCATCCTACATATTTGCTATTTTGTATCTTTTGACCTACATCTTTGTATTTCCTCTCCCCAACCCTTCACCCCCTATTCATGGTGATCAGTGATCACGGTTTCATTCTCTATCTCTGTGTATTTGAGCTTTTTAAATTTCACATGTAAGTGAGATCATGCAACACTTTTCTTTGTCTGGCTTACTTCACTTTACATAATGTCTTCTCGGTCCACCCATGATATGGCAAATGAAAGGATTCCTTTTTCTAAGGCTGAATAATATTCCATCGTGTATATATATACACATTTTTCTTTTCTTTTCTTTTCTTTTTTTTTTTTTTGAGACAGAGTCTTGCTCTTGTTGCATAGGCTGGAGTGCAATGGTGCAATCTTGGCTCACTGCAACCTCAACCTCCGGGGTTCACGTGATTCTCCTGCCTCAGCCTCCCGAGTAGCTGGGATTACAGGCATGTGCCACCACACCCAGCTAATTTTGTATTTTTAGTAGAGATGGGGTTTCTCCATGCTGATCTCAAACTCCTGACCTCAGGTGATCTGCCTGCCTCAGCCTCCCAAAGTGCTGGGATTTTAGGTGTGCACCGCACCGGCCCACATTTTCTTATTGGTTTGTTCATCAGTGGGTATTTACTTTGTATCCATAGCTTGGCTATCATGAATAATGCCACAGTAAACATGGGAGTGCATTTATCTTTTTGAAGTGACGATCTTATCTCTTTTGAGTATATGCCCAGAAGAGGGCTCACTGGGTCATATGATCATTCTAATTCTGGTTTCTGTAGGACTCTCCCCACTGTTATCCCTGACTGAACCAGTCTACATTCCCCACAACAGTATCTTAGGTTTCCCTTTTCTCCCTGCTGTTGCCAGCATTTGTTGTCTCTTGTCTTTTTCATAAATTCTTATTATTGAATAAGAATATTCTCCAAAATAGTGTCATTGTTTTGCTTTACTGCAGCTCTCTTTAGTGTCTAAATTAATGGGAGGCAGTTGGATTTTGTATCTGCTTCTACATTCAGTCTGTTGCCATGTCATGTCACGTCATGTATGGCACTTTCTGGAAAACTCTGCCTTGTGTCTGGGAGAGAATAAGTGTGAACAAGTTAAATAATGTCTCAGTGTCTCAGATCCCCTGTAAAAAGGCCTCAAGGACTCCCAGGGTTCCCTAGACCATGCTTTGAGAACTGCTTCCCTAGGTACACACTCACCAAAACTTGCCTCTCTCTGTGTTTAATATGTGGCTATCTTGTATGATGACATTTCTGCATTAGCAGAAAGCGGGCATGGTGTGCCAAGCATATAATCCTTTTTGTGGCTTTTGGCATTTGAATCCTGCTTACAAACCTTCCAGAAAGCATCCCCGAGACAAGCTAGAATAAGATTGATGTTGAATGCCCTATTGGCTGGCCAAGTTCTTGCTTGTGGACTGGCAACAGGATAATCCAGAGCATGAGTCAGGCTCCTTACCCTGCTTTTCAGCATCTGAACCTCAGATTGCATGTGCTCCACTTCATCTGAACAACACATATGTTTTTCCTCTTCACAATTACCAAGGGCTTTATAAGAGAGGAGCAGCTGCTCCAAGGTCTCCCTGAGCTTCCTGTTTCCAGCACCCAAGGGCAGCTGAAATCTGCTCCTTTACTGATCAATAACTGGGCAGTTTATCCAACTCATCTGCTCTTTCCTCGGTGAAAAATCATCTCACTTAATTGTAACCTCCCTTTTCCTGCATTCATCAAGACAGTGGCTGAGCAGTGGCCCTAGCAAAATGAGCATGAATGGAAAGCAGTGATTACAAGAATTGTGGGCTGCAAATAGCCGTGCCCCTGGCTCAGCTGATGAAGGTCGTGGATCACCATTTCTTGATTTGGTGGGTTACCACATGTTGCCAGGATTCATAAGAACACGTCACTGATCATGCATTTAAGGGCGACTCATCTTTACACCAGACTGGAGAGGTCACTCACTCTGAACAAGCCCCAGGCCTGCATCTGTGAAATGCAGCGAGCTTCCCCTCCTGTCCAGTTACCGATCATTCACTGAGCAAGGAGCCCCGAGAATGTTGCAGCATGTCTTTCACTTTGTAGTTGAATGGTCGAGGCATGGATATCATTGGAGCATCTCTAGGGGCCAGATTTTCTGCCCAAGGGAGCAGTTCTCTGTGTGTAGCTGACCAGAGCCCACCATGTGTTACCTGGGTACAAGTTTGGCAGGCTGATGTCAAGCCCATACTCACATGAAGTCAGGACAAAGGTGGGCAGACAACAGGCATCTGCAAAGCAGGTATCAGGTACCCACAAATGCATCACAGCCCCAGTATGTGAGCCAAGCAGCAGGGTTCAGGGTTTAGTATCAAAGTTTCTAACACGCATTCACCAGGAGCTACAGTTGTATTCTAGAATGTCAGCTAAGGCCCGAACAGGGAACTCTTTCAAGCTGAGGAAGGTAGGTGACTTGCCCACAATCACACAATTGAGTCACAGGCTTTACAGACTATTCTCATGAAAACCTGTTTCCAAGTATATGGCTGAACATCTACCTTCTCTGTTCAGCTTTAGGTAACAAAGCCTAGGAAGCACAGCTATACCCAGTGCCCCACAGCATGGGGAGAAGAGGGTAGAGTTTAGCAGTCTTTTGAGCTGTCCTGAACCGTGCTCCAGCCTGCCCACACCTGTTGGCTCTAGAGTCACTGCATGTATACTGTGGCTTTTCCCAGCAGTGTCTCCAAGGCAGTTTCTAACACCACATGTGCCAGGCCTAAGAGTTCCTGCAGTTTTTCCTGCTTCTCTAAACCATGATGGCATCAGCCTCTCAGCCCAACTCTCTCCCACTCCCTTTTAGCTCCCGTTTATTGAGTGTAGTTGTGTACCCATCACAATGCCAGAACTCCACACACATTCTCCCCTTCAGCTCCTCAATGACCTTGTAAGTTAGGTGTCTTTATTATCCCCACTTTACAGGCGAAGAAACTGGGGTGTAGAGGGGGCTGAGTGTGTACAGTTATATATCTCGTATGTAGCAGAGTGAGGATACAGATCAGGCCTGTTTCCCCAGGGCTCAAGCATTGAACCACCTTATCTGTAAAGTATTCAGCTGAGATGGAAACTTACTACAACTTTTTCAGCTGCCCCCCGGGAGTCACTGCATCAGGCTGGAGCAGTGGTTTGCAACCTTGGCTGCGCATTGAAATCACCGGGGGAGCTTTAAAAAGTACTTACTCCTGGGTCTTGCCATCAGATATTCTGATTTCGATTGATCTGAGGTGCAGTCTGGGCATTTACTAGACCAGGGTTTTGCCAACTTTTTCTGTAAAGGGCAGACAATACATATTTTAGCCTTGGCAGGCAATATGGTCTCTGTTGCAGCTACTCAACTCTGCCTTCATAGAGCAAAAGCAGCCACAGACGATACATAAATGAATGAGCATGGCTGTGTTCCAGCAAAACTTTATTTACAAAAAAAACCATGTGGCTGCCCAAACTTGGCCCCTGAGCCACAGTTTGCCAATGACTGATCAAGTCAGGCAGCTCATTAATAGGTTCTATCCCATCGCCAGTGAGACTAGAATTCATCTTGCTTCTGTGGGGCTACTATCTGTGGTGTCTTGGGAGAGCCCTGGGTACCCCATACCCTCCAAACCACCACCTTTCTGCCGGCTCTGCAGGGTTGGCCCAGTCTTTGTGACTGAAATTCTATGATGGCCTCTATTTTGCCAAGGACCCCAGTGCCCAGCTGAGTTGGAAGTCCGGCCGTGAACCGCCACCTGTTTGGCGGGGGTCTTGTCTGGCTTGCTAGCCTTCCCCCATGAGGAGTTAAAATTGGACCCCTTGGTTTTGGCTGGCAGCCAGCTCCTCTGTAATTAGAAGGATTAGCTGCACCCGCGAGGCTGCCACCTGTTTGATAAATAAGACTGCCCTTCATGAACATGCGTCCCCTTGCTGCCTCCCCCCAGGCTTGTCTCCCTCCAGAGCAAGTCCCTAGGGAGGTCCAGCTATCCTCCCGGCCCCTGCCTTCACTCAGAGTCCTGCTTCCTTCTCTCTGCCGTGGACCTTCCATAGCTGCCTCATGCTTATAGCTTGAGTACAGCGTCATTTTCACCCAAAATATTCAGCACATCTGTTTTCTTTTTTGGAATATTAATGCAGTATTCCCAAAATTGTAGGTTGTGATTATTAATGAAGTCGAAAGGACAACTGGAAATTATTTACAAAGTTGAAAGGGCAACTGAATTTTTCTTGGTTATTGGAATTGTACTCCAACCCCCCAAAAATATAGAAATCAGAGTATGCTTTCCTTATCTTTCCTCACATGGAAGCTGTCCTTGGTAATACCACAAAAATACTGAATCGAAGGAAAACTATTACTATAGGTGGCACTTTAGATATTAACAGTTCATGTGCACAGAGTGTCAAGTTAGTTGTTCAGACACTGGAATGCATTTGTTCAACAAACATTTGTGGAGACCTGAATTTGTTCCATTTATTGGGATACGTTCACTAGAGAAAGATCTTTGTGGAAACATTTAACCACCAGCTGGTGTCAGAGGTGCTGTAATAGAGGTACCTACTCATGGCTCCTGTGGGGATGAAAGGCTGGAATGAAAGGCTGAGGTGTCAGGGAACTCAGAGAATGGGGCTCCCTAGTTGGAAAACAGGAGGAAAGGCATTTTGGGGTTAGGGACCAGTGTGTTTTAGGCAGGAGCAGGGTGTGATATGGGCCTGGAGTGTGTGGTTCATGGGAGGGGAGTTGTACAAGTTGAATCTGGAAGATAGATTTGGAAACCAGTCTAGACCATCACTTCCATGGGTGATGCAGACCAAAAGAAGGATCTTGAGTAAGAGAAATGCAATCAAGTCTGTTTTGGCAAAATGATTCTAGCAGCAGTGGGGGTCTGAATTAGGGCGATGGGTAAGAAAAGAAGCAGGGGTCCTCATAAGAGGCTGTTGGCAAAATCAAGAGGGCCCTAGCTGAGAAAGTGGAAGCTAGGATGGATGGCAACAGGAAGGCGTGATTACATGTAGGAGACAGAGTTGGTGGGATGGTGAAGACCAGTGAGGAGGTGTTCTTTATGATGAAAAATAGACAAGAGAATGTGATTAAAAACAGTGTTATAGAGGGGCAGGGAAGTTAATGCCTTGAGTTTGGGGGCCAGTTGGTTTTGAGGCATCTGAGCAACATACAGTTGGAGTTACCCAGTAGGCTGTGGGTAATGTGGTACAGGAAACTGAAGAGAGAGGATTGCAGGTAATCAAATCTAAGTACTAGACACTCTGTGGGGCACTGGGTATAGATGTGCTTCCTAGGCTTTGTTACTTAAAGCTGAACAGAGAAGGCAGATGTTCAGCCATATACTTGGAAACAGGTTTTCATGAGAATGGTCTGTAAAGCCTGTGACTCAATTGTGTGATTGTGGGCAAGTCACCTACCTTCCTCAGCCTTGACGTCTTCATTCAAAAACCAATCAGTGATAGAAACACGTAACTAAAGTATGTGTAGGGGCCAGATGAAGCGGCTCATGCCTATAATCCCAGCACTTTGGGAGGCTGAGGCAGGTGGATCATCTGAGGTCAGGAGTTTGAGACCAGCCTGGCCAACATGGGGAAATCCCATCTCTACTAAAAATACAAAAATTAACTGGGCATGGTGGTGTGCACCTGTAATCCCAGCTACTCAGGAGGCTGAGACTGGAGAATCGCTTGAGCCCAGGAGGCAGAAGTTGCAGTGAACCAAGATCACACCACTGCACTCCAGCCTGGACGACACAGCAAAACTCCATCTCAAAATGAGTGAGTGAGGGAGGGAGGGAGTAAGTAAGTAAGTAAATAAATAAATAAATAATGTATAGGGCTCACAGCTTATACACCCTTATATACATTGTATGATAAAATGCACTGACCACCTCATATGCCTTTGAAAATTAAGCATGTGAATAAGCAATATATTTAGATGTTATGAAATTAAAAATTCATAAAATGATAAATAATGAGAAGTCTCCCTTCTACTCTGTCCCCAATCTACCAGTTCCTTTCTCAGAGATACCATCTTCTTATGTACCCTTAAAGGGGTATTTTTTGCATGTGCAAGCTAGCACTGTGTGTGCACACATTCTTTTTTTTTTTTTTCCTTTTTCTTTCTTTTTTTGTTTTGCAGAAATAATAACATACTTTCCAGTATTCTGTGCCTTGCTTCTTTTGCATACCAAAAAATATCCTTGGAAGGATACAGCACAATTTTTGCTTAAGGAACTCCTTATTTAGGGACACTTAGGTTGTTTTCAATATTCTGCTCATGTAAAGAGTGCTGCCTCATTTCACACACATGTGAGTATATTTACAGAATAAATCCCTAGGACTGGAATTGCTGCATCAAGGAGAATGTGTGTTTGTAATTTGGATGCTTGTTGCCAAATTTCTCTCCACAGTGGCTCCACCAAGTTGCTCTACTATCGGCAAGGTCTCCTGTGGGTGTGAGGATCACATGAAGTAATATGTTTTAAAAACTTAATGAGCTGGAAAACAAGTCAACACATCCAAAGGATCCTTCTCTCCTTCTCTCCCTACAGCTCTACCTGCTACTGGGAGAAGTGACAGTTCCGTGTCAGGGGAGATCCCCTATAGCCCTGCCCAGCCATTTTCCCCTAAGAGATATTGATCAGGGGTTGTTTTGACATGGGAGATGCTTCCTTGTCCTCATCTTCCTGAAGTGCAGATGGCCATGGGGCTCCTGCAACACGACTTGTGTTGTGCCTGAGTATGTTGTGCGTCAGAGGGTGTCAGCTGACAGCTTCTACTGCCTCGGCACTGGGTGGTGGGAACACTCAGGACTCCCTGCTGCTTCCTCCATAAATAACATAGAGACAGTTGTGTTGACTTGGCAGTGGCATGATAGAACAGGGCGGGATGGGAACTATGACCTCACCTGGTTTTCGACAAGCAGTGAATATGTAGCTGATAATGCATGTCAGCTCATTTGTCCATACAAGCTGTATTCATTGCTATTGGTTCCTCTGTTTGTGTTGTAAATTCTATTTCACATTGAAGTTCGGTATTAGATAGAAGAAAGAATTACAGGGACCTATGGTTGTCTTTTATTGAGCTCCTCATTTCAGTTCAGCAGATTGTGACTGACACATCTCAATCTAACTCCAGAAGTTTCCACTGAGTGCCTACTATGTGCAGGGTACAGTGCCGAAATGTGTCGTGTTTTTAAATACTGCTTACAGCTCCAGCTGTTGGCTGTCTACATTAGCTTTTGCAGACTGAAATAGCTTTGCTTCTTCCTTTTGCTAGTGGCTCATTATATGTTTCATTGACAAACTAAATTGCAAACCAGGGATGATTCACTTTGCACTATAGAAGGGTTCCTAAAAATTGTTTTTGTAAAATAATTGTTATAAAATAAATAGTGTTTAATTGCACTGGTGGATTTTTCTATTAAAAACAAATTCCAAAGCCAAATTATTTTGAAAGATAAAACATTATTTTCTGACTTATCTGTTCAGTAAAGGAGAGTTTCTACCTAAAGGGAAAATAAAATTTAACACCTTTAGTTGTCTGAAACAATACCAAATACAGGCCTTAAAAAATATTTTAAGAGCCTGTGAGCAGGGAATACTAACAAAAGGAATGAATGTCATGAAGATCACGCGACAGAGAAAGGTATAATCTTATTTGCTGGCAATGGCTAATGATGGTAAATCTTCCAGTGTAAAAAATACGAATCATGAAAGAAGCAACAGAGAAAGATGAAAAAGACTGAAGAAGAAGAAGAGAATGAAAGCACAGAGAAAAGGAACAGTATCCGCAGGTGGTGGATGGTCCACGTGGCAGAGGAAATGAAAGCCAAATAGCAAAAGCGGCTGCAAAGAGGACAGCTGGCCAGTAGGAGAAACAAGAGAAGCCACCTCTCCCGGAAGCTCTGTTATCTGACCCCCTCACGCTGCTCCTGCCTGAGAGCACACTGTTGGTAGGATATCTGACCTCCACTGGATTCAGTCAGTCCTACGAATACCATGTGTTCCTGCATAACTATACCTTAGAGCTTTCCTTAGGTGCTTACCTGGTGGCAGGTGACTGTTCTGAGTGCTTTGTGTATTAGCTTATTTAGCCCTCGTAGCAACCCTTTCAGAAATCATTCTCCCCACTGGACAGAGGGAGTAACTGAGCTACAGAGAGGCTGAGCAGCTCACCCAGGGCCAGAAGCATTGAGCAGAAAAGCTAGGTCTGATTGGCGGAATTCTAAGAAGATGGTCTGCCCCCAAGTTTCCCCTCCCTTGGTATACACAATCTGTAGAATCCTCTCCCCTTCAATGTGGACAGGGCCTGTAAAAACGGTGGGATTTCACTCTCTTTATTAGGTTACATTATACAGCAAGGATAAAGAGATTTTTGCAGATAATAAGTAAGGTCCCTAATAAGTTGATTTTGGGTTAATCAACAGGGAGACATCCTGCATGGACCTAACCTACAGCGGCAAGCTCTCTTTCTTTTTTTTTTTTTTTTTTTTTTTGGGACAGTCTCACTCTGGAGTGGCTCACTGCAACCTCCGCCTCCTGGGTTCAAGCGATTCTCCTGTCTCAGCCTCCTGAGTAGCTAGCACTACAGATGTGCACCACCATGCCTACCTAATTTTTGTATTTTTATTTATTTTATTTTATTTTTATTTTTTGAGACAGAGCCTTGCTCTGTCCCAAGCTGGAGTGCAGTGGCATGATCTCCACTCAGTGCAACCTCCATCTCCCTGGTTCAAGCAATTCTCCTGCCTCAGCCTCCCAAGAAGCTGGGATTACAGGTGCATACCACCACGCCCAGCTAATTTTTGTATTTTTAATAGATATGAGGTTTCACCGTTTTGGCCAGGCTGGTCTCAAACTCTTGATGTCAGGTGATCTGCCCGCCTCAACCTCCCAAAGTGCTGGGATTACAGGTATGAGCCGCCGCACCTGGTCTAGGCAAGCTCTTTAAAAGAGGCTCCAGGTTTTCCCCAAAGAAGGAAATTGAAGCTACAGATTTTACTGCTGACCCTGAAGAACCAAACAGCCATGTTGTGAACAGCCTGTGGGAGGGGCGACATGGCAAGAACCTGAGAGTAGACGTAAGGGAGCTTAGAGTGGTCCCTGGACAACAACTAGGAAGGAAATGGGGAACTCAGTCATCAGCCTCAGGGAAGTGAATTCTGCCAACAACCACATGAATTGAGAGGAGAATCTTGAGCTCAAGAAAGGAACATGCTCTAGCTGTCTCCATGACTTCAGCCCAGGATACCTGGAGCAGAAGACCCAGCTAAGCCATGCTTGGACTTCTGACCCACAGCAGCTGTGAGCTAGCGAATGGGTGTTGTTTGAAGCTACTAAGTTTGTGTTAATTTGTTCTGTCGCAATAGCAGATGAATGTACCAGGATCTGAACCCCTGATTCTGGCTGCAGAGCTCACATGCATCCTCCCTTCTCCAGGTGGCCTCCTCAGAGAAGTCATCTCAAAAATCACAAAATCCTGGAGCTTCAGGGTTGAGTGGAGACCTTTGTTCTAGCTCAGTTGCTTAATAAAACTTTTCCTTTGCAGCAGATGCCCACTGTGCAAACAGGCTGGGGGAGCTGCTCTACTTGCAGTGTGGTGTGTCAGCCACAGTGGAGCCCCACTTTCTGGGCCACTTCTGTTCCTTGCACTCCCCTCCTTGAGGAACCTCTGGGGAACACAGTTTGAGAACCACTGATCTGATCCAACAACTCATCTTTACATTTCCCTCTACAACATCTTGACCTCTGTTTGAAAGCTCCCCTACACATTGCTCCTTTGGAAAGTCTTCTGTGGCATTGAAACCTGGCTCACCGTAATTCCCACTATTAGTCCGGGCCCAGCCATAGGTGATACACAGAACAAATGGAACTCTTTTTCCATAGGACAGTGCATCACATCATTAAAGATAGTGCTCATGTTTCATGGAAGCCTTCTATTTTCCAGCCAAACATCTCCATGACCACAAAGGAGCTGCCAGTCCCTTCTCTCCTACTGTTTGCCTATGTTTCTCTTAGAGTCAGGTCAGTAATGAAGCACAAAATTTTTGGTGTAGTCTGCTTCACATAAAATACAGGAAGCCTAGCATAAGCCACAGTCCAAATACTCTGTTTCCATCAGTGCAGCATTAGACCACATATGCTTTTTCGCAACCACAATGCAGTGCTGACTCATACCACACACAGAGGCAATCAAAACTCCCTTTTCACACATGTGGCTGCTAGGGTATGTCTCCACCACCATGTACTTGTGCATGTTTATTTTACCTGAAAACAGGCTTCACATTCATCACTATTGTGTGTCATCAGGGATCTGGGGTGCATATCTTAGATGATCCTGATTATGTCATCCAACAATATTACTCTTCTCTCTAGCATCACCTCAACTCTCAGTTGGACAAGTATGCCATAAATATCCTCATTGGAGTTATTGACAGAAGTTTGGAACCAGACAGGGCTGAAGTCAGAGCCCTCTAGCGCCATATCGATGACTGTTCCCAGTGTTTGGGTCCTTCAAACAGTTGCAGATCCAACTAATTTTATCATCTAAGGGCAGTCATCCAACTCATAAAGGTACCAGCAGAAACATAATGAACTATTTCCTGGCTGCCAAGTACAAGGCATTAAGTCCATGTCTCTGCCTTCCCAAGCCAGGAGGTCACAAGAGCTCCTCCTGCATGCCCACGAACACGTAGGAACCACTTTTCCAGGATGTGCCTCATACCCACCCATCTGTAGTTTGCTCCTCCTTAGATAAACAACATTCTCCCCCACCCCCAATGATTCTATTCTCTCTCATCTTTTTTTTGCCCTTACTCAGATTCCCGTGGGAAAAGATAAGGAGCTCTTAGAGGATATCAGTGAACCTTGGGGTACCTAAATGATTGCGGCAGGGCTCATCTTTATTTCAGAGGAGGAATCTCTCTGGGGTATCTTATCACAAGAAGTAGGGTAGGGCTCTGGTGTCAAAGTCAGAACAAGTTGCACGGTTGGAAGGGGTGCGGTGAAAGGCAAGTTCTGCACGTGGCGATGGGGTGGGGAGGGAGAGGAAGAGACAAGGCTGAGTTTACCTCTGGGGTTTCCATGGGGCAGGGGCGAAGCCAGCATCTTCTGCAGCCTCATCCTTTCTTCCTCCCATGTTGCCCTTTCTCTACCAGCCATACTTTATATGAAAGCAGAGGATAAGGAGAAAAATAAGACTTGCTTTGTAAAGTGGGGTCATTGTTCTTGATGGCACTGAGGGTAGCTTCTGCTCCATGTGGGATCTTGGGATGGATGAGTTCCCAGATCCACCTTAAAGTGAAGATGCTTTGATTCCACAATTCCTTTAGAGGGATCATAAAGCCCCTATGAGTGGGCTTGGTGGAGATAGTCTGTGATTCTAAATACATCACAACTGTCCTGTCTTGGTTTATTTTTCATATACCTTTCTGCTTTATTCACATTTATTTATATAAAAATGAAATTTGCCCTGGGTCTTATAGGATACCTATATTACCTGAAGACCAAGAGCTTCTGTTTGATCATTGAAAAACAAGGATTTTAGTTGTTGTGGTGAAATTTGACAGTGCGGCATTCACCTGGTATTCCTTCACCATCTCTGCTAACTATCCCCCTTCCTCCGGGATGGGGGCCCTTTTCTTCTCCTGTATTTTTAGTCCATTTGTTTCTGGTAGAGTCCCCTTTACACTCTATATGGATATGCAGCCTAGGTCTGGCCAATCAGATCCTTAAATTCTCCCTTGTTTGATTCAAGCTACTGAGAGGCAGAGAGACTTTGGCTGAGTCTCCTGGCAAAGATACCCTTGATCTTTTTCACTGAACTTTTCAAGTTTTGAGGCTCAAGCCGTGTGAGCCACCTTGCCCCCAGGAGGTGGGAACCTGAACGAGGATGGTAGCAACACAGGGAAAGTGGAGATGGGAGATGGAGCCACACGGGCCTCCGGAAGCATGAGGAGGAAGTGACTAAATTCTAGGCTCGGAGCCAGACTTCTGGGGTTTGAATTGTTCTGCCACTTACAAATGTGGTCACTGTATACAGATTAGTATCCGTGCCTCAGTTTACTCATTTGTGAAGTGGGAACTATTATATACCTACTTGTGGAGTTGTGAGGGTCAGGTGAGTCATGTGAAATGCTGAGAACAGCATCCAGCATCTGGTATGTACCATACAAGTGTCAGTCATCATTTCAGCCCTATGCCAATGCATGACTAAAATTAGACCCACCCCTGGATTTTCTTCAACTCCAAGAATAATAAATTCTCTTTTGCTGAGAGTCCATTTGGGTTTGTTGTCACTTAACCCAAAGGGTCCTAACTAGTAGATTCAGTGAAATCAAATTCATATACAGGTTTTTTTTTTTTTTTTTGAAGCAGAGTCTTGCTCTGTTGCCCAGGCTAGAGCGCCGTGGCACAATTTCGGCTCACTGCAAGCTCCACCTCCTGGGTTCAAGCGATTCTCCTGCCTCAGCCTACTGAGCAGCTGGAATTATAGGCACACATCGGCATGTCTGGCTAATTTTTGTGTTTTTAGTAGAGTTGGGGTTTCACCATGTTAGGCTGGTCTGAAACTCCTCATCTTGTGATCCACCCATTTCAGCCTCCCAAAGTGCTGGGATTACAGATGTGAGCCACCACATCCAGCCTCAGGTTTAAATTTTGTCTTCCTTAATGACCCTAAGATAAAAATAAACCAAACTTAGATATTACTTTCTTGCTCATTGTCCAATGGTGAGCAAGGTCTTGGAACTGGCTGACTCCCTCCTTCTTCCTATCTTCTTGCTTGCATTTGTTTGAAATTTGGTCTTTAGCATTTCTTTAAAAAAAAAAAAATACTGGATGTCATGATTTTTTTTATCTAAGGAATATCAGAACATTGCAATTAGATAGTCATAACAAGCATATACTTTATGTCCTTTATTTCCAATTCATGCAATATTTAAAAATGATAATATAAGAATATAAAACATGAAAAATAAAAATAAATGTTAGTACATTAGACATAAATAAAAAATTTAAAAACACACTGAATGGGGAAGGTGGGCAGTTGTCTGGGGCTGTGGGTGGGAATAGGGAGTAAATAAGAAAACTTGGGACTCTCCTTTGGGTGCAGAAACTGCTTAGCTGTGTGGCCTTGGACAGGTCAATTCTCCCTGGTTTCCCGGTCTGTAAAACAGGCAGGATGTGATAGCTGAGGTTCCTTCCTTATTAATTTTGAAGTATGTAAGAGCTTTCGTAAGCATCTTAAATAACATGTTTCATTTTCTCTGTGGTTGTGAAATGATGGAAAAGAAATGAGAAAAATGTAACTCTTAATGAGACTCATCTGCGTTTTGTGATGCCTTAGAATTTGTGATGTATATTTTGGGGTTACTCTTTTTTCTTTCTATATCCAAAGGGATTTGTTTAATCTTTTTTCATCCCTATTTTCTTCTGTCTCAAAAAGCCACGTGGTCTCCCTGAGTCCTCACTGTCTTAATAATGGAGAAGCTTGGCCCGTTCAGCTGAGAATAGCAGCACTGGCTCCAGTCAGCTTTAATTAGCATGCAGCACGCAGAGAGGAACAATAAGGAACCAGAATTGAAAACAAATAGTAAACTAGAGAAAATAGAGACAAAGAAATGGAGACAAAGCACATGAGTAGAATTCACTCAGGGATCTGGGAAGACAGAAGCCGCAAAGGTGTTAGTCTTCTTTTTTCTTAGAATGGAAAGCCAGGCCCAGTGTAGTGGGCACTCAGGGAGTCTGCAGAAATGAGGGGGCAAGGGACAAATAGATGAGAATGAGCATTTGGCTATGTGTGGACATACTTCATCATGCCAACTCAGCTAGCCCTGGGATGGCGGTGGAGGAAAAATCACAAAAGGAAACTTAGAATACCCATGTTCCAGTGCAAAATGCACTTTCTACTGCTCACGTGAAACTATCTGAGGCACTGAATGAGGAACAATACGATTTTTGAGAAAGCTAAGAAAGTGCCTACCAACCCGTACCAATGCGTTTGTTTTTGAGAAACATGGTGCTTATTTGCAAGTAAGTATTCATTTCATGCCTCGCTATTTGGCTTGTAGGTTGGACTTAATTAAAAAAGCTGTAGCATCTTTGAGTCCAATTTCCTCTTTTCACATAGCATCTGTCCCTGACAGCTTGTGTGAGGCTCGGCCACTTGTTGAGGCTGAGGCTAGAGGAGGAAATGACAAGGGAGAGGCGAGGTGGACATACGCCTCTTGTTGGGGGCGGCACTCTCTAATTCTGCATGGCCCCGTCACATGCTTGGGAGGCTTCTTGGTTGAAGCAAGGCAACAGATGTCTCCGAGAAGGGGATGCTGGCAGCATCCCAAAGGCCAGCAGGACTGCGGGTTAGGCATGAGTAAGCCAACGGGAGAGGGAGGCACACATGCTTTGCCCTCTGCTCAGAACTGGAAAACAGGCCAACTTTGGATAAAAGCAAATTCTAGAACTTAACAGAGGGTGATGGCAGAAAGAAAACACTTCTTTGAAACAAGCATTATCCTGTGGGGTGAAGGGTAGGGAAAGGGAACTTGACTATTTTCAAATACAAATATGCCCCAGCACTTTCTACACTGAAATAGATGGCACAAAAGATAAAAGTCAATAGGGTGTTGACTTTGTCTATCAACGGGGCACTGTTTTGGTTTGCAAAGCATAGCTACCTATGTATGCATTTACCTGGAGGTTTGGCTTCATATGTTACCAGGGAGGAGAACTGAAGCTTTCTCCCCTTACATCTGTCATTCTTTGTTATCAGGACAAGTCTGTCAGTAAATCCAAACCTGTGTCTCATTTTGAAACAAGTAATTGAGTCTGTGGTAAGGAAACTCTTACAGATGGAGCGTGCACTTAGTCTACTTTCCGTTTGAAGGTTTTAAGTGTTGATTTTAAAGCAGTTTGAAGTTCAAGGTACTAGAATTTGGCTCTTCAGGGACTTCATTCTTAATTTAAAGGAATCTTTGTAAATTGCTTGGGCCTTGTTCCTGAAATTACCTGGAATTTCCCTAACTGTGCTGTTTGAAAGCACAAAGACCATTTGACCAAATGTGCTGCATTCATATTCTCTTTCTGGGCCTTTGCTCTTGTCCTCTGCATGCCTTTATTCCCTAACACCCATAGATGTTCTGGCTACATTTTGTTTCTGAATAGCCCCCTTTGCTTTTATGCAACAGAGCCAGCACATTCCCACCTGAAGCTTGTGTTCATCACTCTGTTCCTTGGGTTTCTGTGGATAGTGAATCTCTGCTGCTGTTCCCATTTCTTTCCATTTGATGTCTGAAGAATAGTCATTCTGATTGATGAACAGACTGTCACAGATTCATGGAAAAAGACCATCTCTGGGCCATCTTCGGTCTTAAATTCACACAAAGCCACATATCTAGAAAGCTAGCAAGGTCAGGAGCAACAGGGGTTGTGTTTGGCCAGGCAGTATTCCCGTGAGATGGGTGTGCCACTGTGAATAACGTTTAGTAAGCTTTACTGGTACTTTTTCCAGTTCCACAAGTAATATGATATTTATGGACAAATTAGAACAAAATATAGATGAGCAAAATGGATGACCTGCTTGCAGATACTGCATTTTGAAGTGTTAATGGTGGCAAATCCATACGGGTTTGCAGCAACCTCAATTCTTGCCTCCTCAGAAGAAAAAGTTCAATGAAGGGGCATAAGGCAAAGTGAGAGACCAAGACAAATTTTAAAGCAAGAGTGAAAGTTTATTAAAAAGTTTTAGAGCACGAAGTAAAGGACACTCAGAGGAGGGCCATGCAGGCGACTTGAGAGATTCAAATGTGTGGTTAGACCTCTGACTTGGGGTTTATATGTTGGCATGCTTTCGGGGGGTTGCATCTCTTCTCCCCTTATTCTTCCCTGGGGGTGGGTTGTTCGCATGCACAGTGGCCTGCCAGCACTTGGGAGGGGGCCGCATGTGCAGTGTGTTTACTGGAGTTGTACGTGTGTTCACTTGAGGTGTTTTCCCCTTACCAGTGGAGTGTTTCTAGAGGAAGCCATATACCAGTTACATTCCACCATTTTGCCTTTTAGTGCACATGCTTGGGCCCACTCACCCAACTCCTAAGATCTTATTGGGAAGGTCCTGATCACCAGTTTCAGGTGTTTTCTATCTATTGGGAGCCAGCATTTCACCAGCTGCAACCAAATTTTAGAGAGACAGATTAACAACTGCCTGACCATCACCTGATGGTCTCCTGCCATTCCTGGTTGGGGGTGGAGGGGGTGCTCCTGCCCTGCTCATGTCTGCCTGACTTCCTACTGTAACAAAAGTAAGGCTTCTAATCGTCTTTTATGTACACATATACATGAAAATTTATATTTTGTTTTTACAAAAATGTGGTCAGACTATTCACATTAATTTTATTTCAAAATCTACCATGGACATATTTCCATATCTTTAAGTATTTGACAACTATTTTTAAAGGCTATGCATAATTCAGTTGTATGGATGGAACTTTCTTTTTTTAATCCAGTCAACTGTTGTTAGATATTTAGGTTGATCCCAGTTTTTCTTTCTAATAAACCATGCTGCAATGAACATTCTTGTGGCTAAATCTTCGCACATCCTTAATTTTTTTTTTTAGTATTAAATCCTATAAGTCAAATGTTTGATGAAAAAAAAGTTACGATTCTTAAAGGAATTCACCTGTATACCCTTTAGGATTGGCACAGAGCATCTGCATAGCAAAAGCAAGCACTGAATCCTTCCCAAACTAAATCTGAGACAGGGAAAGAGCAGGAAGGACTTCTGCCCTTTACTCTCTGGGAAGTTTTGTGTATTTCACTGCCTGCTATCAATGTGAAGAGAAGGACTTGGCTCCTCATGTAGTTTGGCTGTTCCAAGCCCTAAATATTTGATTCAGTATGTTTAAAGTAGGCCTTATAAACCAACAGGGGTGGAGGATTTTATGACACTTTTACCACAATGTGCAAATTTGTATATCTACACTTTATCTGTAGAAATGTCTATACATGTAGACATGGGAGGCAGAGGCCAGAGAGAGAGACAGGCCAGCACACTTAGTTCTCTATATTGAACAGATATGCATGTTTTTGATCAGCTGAGGAGCATTACTGTAAAATGCAGACTAATAACATTTCACTGGAGAATAGAAAATACTTAGGGAAGCTGGAGTGCTCTGAGACAACCTTTCAATCCATTTACCAAAAGAGCTTATAATGGAACTCAGGTTTCAAGGGAGGTCAAACACTAATAAATACTGAGAAAAAATAGTTAAAAGGACATCAAGTTAATATTTTACAATCTATTCTTTGATCTTGGAAGGCTTGAAATATTTTTCTACACTACTTCTGTGATTTATTGATTCATCCCTGCCAATTGGCATATGGGAACAGACACAGATGCCTTGCTTTTAACTACAGCTTCCATTTCTATAATGCTTTGCAATGCCAACAGATTTTTATGTATTCACTGGCATCACTTATTGATACCGCCACAGTTCTGGAATATTCGCTAGTTAAAAACTGGATTGTTGTCAGTAAAAGCAACTGAAATGTTATTGATTTTGGTTTCAATGCTGTAGTAACATCTCTTGGTTTTGTTGTATTGGTTGCGGGGGTGGGGAGGGAAGGAGTAAAACCTCCTGCAGTTCATTGACTCTTCCACCTTTATATTCAAAATATATTCAGAATCTGATTATTTTTCTACTTCTGTTGTCACCACCCTGGTTTTGGAGGAAAAAAAATCATTCATGGAATACAATGACTTCTTAACTGGCTGTTTCCACTTTTGCCTCTCTTCAGTCTGTTCTGCACCCAGAAGCCAGAGCGAGCTTCCAAAATGTAAGTCAGATGATGTCTCTCCTCCGTCTTTGCACTCAGAGCCTACCTCTGCATGTTGGGCCTCGTCTTCCTCACTTGCCACATGTCCCACTCTCCGCTTCCATTGCAGAGATGGAGCTGGTAGGAGGCAGTCCTGATTGGCAGCACTCGTCTGCAGCTACCAATCTCAAGGCTCAGATGCTCTGCCTTCCCTGCTTTTTCTGAAGGTGATTGTCACTGCCGCTGCCTAAGAACCCCATTCACTGCTCCACTAAATCCTCTTCCCTTCCATCTCGTCCCCTCACTCCTTGTGACAATGGCCCCTTCTCCCTCCTGCATCGCCGATTTTCCCCTAAATGAATGAGGGTCAGGCTTTGCCCCATCATTCCACCTACACCCTTCTTCTGAGGGCAGCTAATGCCCCCCTGCCATATTAACTCCAGGGTCCACTTCCAGTCCTTGCCTTACGTGGCCTCTCAGCAACATTTGCGAATGTCGATCACTTCCTCCTCTTTGAAGGATGTTCTTCTGGCCTCTACAAATGGCACTGTCCTCCCTCAGACTTCTGGTGACTTACTTCTCTGTCTTTGCCTCACACTTCTCCCTCCTTCCCTCACTCAGCTCCAGACACACAGGCCCCCTTGCAGTTCCCCCAACCAGGTTGGATATGTCTGAGGGCCTCTGCACTTGCTGTTTTTCCTGCTTCGAACGTGCTCCTCCTAGCTGTCCGCATGGCTCTCTGTCCCTCTCTTCATTCAAGCACGTACTCCAAAGGCACAGGTGCCACCTGTGTTCTTTCCCTCCACCGTTTCTCCATAGCACAACTCTTCGTCGGGCTCACTATCTGTCTTATGTATTTATTTCATTTATTGTCAGTCTCTGTGCACTAGACTATAAGCTCCATGAGGGTAGGAATTTTTATCTATCGTGTTCTTTGTTGTATCTCTGGCACCTAGAATAGTGCCTAGTGTGTGATAGGTACATAATAAATGTTAGTTGAATGAAGGAATGAATGTTGATGATATGGCTAGCAGTGTACTTGGAGAAATACTTTAGTTAGTTTTTAACTATACAGGATTTTAAAAGATTTCTAATTTTCTTCTAATTATATGATTTGGGAAAAACAGGGGTGTTTGGGGACAAACACAAATATTTGGAAGGTGGCATGCCTTTCTTGTTTTGCCAGCCTTTCTGCATTCATGGAGACACTTTCTCAGAACTATAAATTGGGTGTATGTCCCTAGTGCCTGTCTTGTAACCTCAAGAAGGTGCCATTTTTGTGCCAAATTGAAAGACAAGGACAGAATGAGAAGCAGCTGGGATCTTAAGTCAGAACATTTGATTCAGAGGCATTGTAAGTGTACACCTGAGAGACTCTGCTAAAAATGTAGCAAATTCCTCCTTTCTGCCTTTGAGTTCTACTCTCCAGGTAAGCATCTCACAGGTCACTACTTTGTTTTCCCCAGATATGTCAGCACATGGAGCACACACAGCACCATCCCCTTTCCTGCCCGTTTTTAGGCATTTTTTTTTTCCTTCAAAAATTCCTTCTATATTACTGCTTGCTGAAGTTGCATTCCCTTCAAGGCCCAGCACAAATGCAAACTTGTCTGTGAAGCCTTCCCAGACCCTTGCAGTCCACATGGACTCCCGCTGTGGGCTATGCCGCTTAGAACAAGCAAGCCACAGGGCAGTCATCCTCGGTATCTTTGGGGGAGTGGCTCCCTGGACCCCCCACAGATACCAAGCTCCATGGATGCTCAGGTCCCTTGTATAAGATGGCATAGTATTTGCATATTACCTATGCACATCTTTCCATAAACTGTAAATCATCTCTAAACTACTTAGAATAACAAATACAATGTCAACGCTATGTAAATAGTTGTTACTCTGTATTGTTTAGGGAATAATGACAAGGAAAAAAGTCTGTACATGTTCAGTACAGATGGAACCATTCATTTTTTTCAAATATTTTTGATTCGTGGTGGGTTGAATCCACAGATGTGGAACCCAGGGATACGAAGGGCTGACTGTATCCCTCAATTTAGCTGTGAATGAACACACACACACACATGGATTAAACTCTTTGAGGGCAAGAATTATATCATGCTCTTCAGGTATTTTCAGCACCTAGAAAATGCCTTGGACACTAAAGGCACTCAGAATTGTAATAAAATGGAAACAACCCCTTAAAAAAATCAGGGACAGGCATCGTGGCTCATGCCTGTAATCCCAACACTTAGGCCAAGGCGAGCAGATCACTTGAGCCCAGGAGTTCAAGCCCAGTCTGGGCAACATAGTGAGACCCCATCTATAAAAAACAAAACATCTTAAATATAAGAAAGACAAGAGAGAGAGTTGAAACTGCGAGGAAATCCCTTCAAGTTTATTGAGGCTTTTTCTACCAATGTTTTCCTCTGGTAGCATGGTAAAATCCCAGTGAGATTTGTCTGTTGAGCCTGCTTACGTCTTTTCATAAGAGTTGTTAATAAGACCAAGCGAATGCTTTTGGGGGCTCTAAGTGAGCCCCTGATTAGCAAGTTTTTGACTAATGCAGATCTGGCCTCTGTAGCATTGCTGCCTTTGCCAGCAGAAGGGATGAGGCAAATTGGCAAAGGGTCTTGAACCAGCAGAGTCTTATGGGAGGCTTCACTGATGCCTGAAATGTTGAGCATTGGGTCCCAGAGGAAGGAGAGTTGGTATGATCTTGGCAGCTGAGCTGTCTGTGGGCACTGCAGGCTAGAAGTAGTCCATGTTGAAGAAATATGTGTTGTAGCTGAGAAGCCCTAGGCCAGGATTACCCTAAAAAGGGAAACGTCTGTCCATGTTTGCACCTTTTAAAAATTCTAGCTATGGCTGGGTATGGTGGCTCATGCCTATAATCCTACCACTTTGGGAGGCCAAGGCAGGCGGATCACGAGATCAGGAGATTGTGACCATCCTGGCTAACACAGTCCCTGTCTCTACTAAAAATACAAAAGTTTAGCTGGGCATGATGGCACGCACCTGTGTCCCAGCTACTCAAGAGGCTGAGGCAGGAGAAGCATTTGAACCTGGGAGGCGGAGGTTGCAGTGAGCCAAGACCACAACACTGCACTCCAGCCTGGGCAACAGAGGGACTCCGTCTCAAAAAAGTTTCTCAGTGCTGTGGAGTAAAATAATAGAGAGATGTCAAATACTCCAGAGAAGAGGAAGAGTACCTTCAAGAGAGCATTTACCTAACAGACACAGTTAGCTTCATTTACCTAACAGACTCGGTTAGCGTTGGCCTTGAAGGTATTTGCATGTTAAAGGGCTGGGTTTCCTTTCATTGAATACTTTTTAAAAGGGCTTCTTTCTAATGGTTTAAGTGTATTCCATTGAGAAAATGAGGGACAGAAGAAATAAAGTACTCTAAATCTGTTTAGCAGTCCTCAAGGGCATAACTACAGCCTGCTGTTTAATGAACTTACTATGAACTCTCTTGTGGAGGTACAGAGTGACTTCTTATGGGTAAACACTTTGCCTGTAGCCTGAATTCATGCACAGACTTATCTCTATGACAGGATCCTGGCTGGAGGGGGGATTTGTGTTTGGGAGCTAGGCAAGTCCAGGAGGACACTCTGTTAATGGCTCCTCTGGATTAAGGGGAACTGCCCTAATGTTGCAGGACTTCCTCCTTAGTTCAGCTAAAGACAGGGTTCTCGTTACACAGCCATGAAATATTACGCTCTAAGATACTTTGAAGGGTGAGAAAAATGGAATTTATTGGGCAAAAGGGAAAAAAAGGAAACAGGGACCCTCAGCAGAGCAAGACTCCTGCTTGTCAGTTTCCCGCCTCACAGATTGAATCCCAGGTTCCACCCTGGAAGAGGAGGGGCCAGGCTCCTCCCCCCTGCCAAGGACAGGAACTTCTGTGGCCCCACCCCTTCTCGTGGTGCTGTGGGGACCCCTTTACACTTGGCTGTCTCATTGCCCCCTCTGAAGAAGTACATCTGACTGCCGTTAGAAATAAGGAAGAAGATCCATCTTAACTGCTGCCTGCTGACAGCGGGTGCTGTTTTGGGGGAAACAGCAGTCAGAGTTCCCTCGGAGGATGATCTGAGGGTCCCTGGAAGAAGGGGCCATCAGCTGAGGCTCTGGTTGCATGATCATTTGGAGTGTTATGGCCTGAAAGTGAGAAGAGACAAACTGGGTTTAGAAAACATGTATTAAAATGAAACAAGGTGGGGTGGGTAAGGACAGCTCAAAAATCCTGAGGCTGTTTAGCAGTTTGCACAGGGGGATGGAGGCCAAAAGTCTGACTGCTACAAAAACTTTACCCTTTTGCCAGTATGTTGGGCTTCTGGTTTCCTTCCCCTGAGCTCAGTCCTAAGCCAACTAGTGTAAGACTTGGGAAATGAACCTTTCCCAGTTTGGAGGATGCATCTGAGGGGAGTGTCCCATTGAACAGAGAGACAATTACCTATCTGTGAAGAGAGGACAAAGGAGAAGAGAGGAAAAAAGAAGATGTTTTTTAAAAGGAGTCCCGGGGGGTTCAAGATGCGTTCAAAAGGAGTACAGATTGAAGATAAATGGCTACCCACTTAGAGGAGAGAGGGCATCCCTGGTTCCTTCTCTTCCGAGCTAGTACCCCAGGTACATGAGGGAGAGAAGGAAGAGCATTCTCTTTCTTTCATCTGTCCTTGCATCCCTGAGTCCCAGTGCCCTTGGCAGTCACCACTCATGGTCGCCAAAGCAGCTTTCACCTATGAAGCAGGCTGTCTAGAGAATAAGAACTATTTGCACTCACCTATATTTCTATTCCCCCTGCTGTTAGTAGCCTTGGAGTTCCCTAGACCTCATTTAGGCCATGGATACTAGCATGACCCTTATTTATGAAATGAGAAGGTTGGCATAGTCGGCAGGAATTAGCCATACTCACCTGTGCTGTGTTTTTTAACCTCTGTTATTATTTGCCTTTGGTTTTCTTAGATTCAGTTTTTTCTTCTAGGGCTTTGACCCGAAGCTTAGAATTGAATTTGGGACAAAAATGTTTTTCGGGGGGGGTTGCATGGATGCCTTAATATAAGCTGAATGCTCAGGCGAAGATGTGGAATTGTCCTCCTCCAACAAGGGAGAGCATGTGGCATGCCCAGATAACTGGTATCTGTAGTTATGCTTGCTAAGATTTGGGTGCATGTGTTTGGCTTTGGTGTGCTCCCTTGGTTTTACTTTTCTAAAAAGGAAACCTCTGGGTGATAGGCATTGTATTTATTTCCATCACCTGGCAGGATTTGCAGGAGAATTGCTTAGAATTAGAATATTGATCCAGGTTTTTAAATTCCTCATCCCTTTTATTCTTTTTGAGCTGCAGCCAGAGATTGCTGGTTGGTTTACAGGAACAAGCAGGGTTAGTTTAAAAATGTAAGCAAGGCCAGGTGCAGTGGCTCATGCTCGTAATCCCAGCACTTTGGGAGACTGAGGGGGGAAGATCACGAGGTCAAGAGATCAAGACCATACTGGCCAACATGGTGAAACCCTGCCTCTACTAAAATACAAAAAAAATTAGCTGGGCACGATGGTGCATGCCTGTAGTCCCATCTACTGGGGAGGCTGAGGCAGGGGAATCACTTGAACACCGGGAGAAGGAGATTGTAGAAAGCCGAGATTGCGCCACTGCACTCCAGCCTGGCACCAGAGCAAGACTCCATCTCAAAAAAAAAAAAAAAAAAAGTAGGCAAGAATTTAAAAACAACTAATGAGTTTAGAATGTAATGACAAATGTATGATAAGTTCTGAAATATGATTTTTCTCTCTCCAGTCCTTATTTTTGTTAAAAATAAAAAATTACGATAGGACTGAGTTGTTAGCAAAAGAGACTTTAGTTTTATACTTGGCCTGATTATTTGCATATAGTGCAGCAAGAATAACTACTTTTACAAAGGCCTTTTATTTATTTATTTTTTCAGATACTTTGAAGGGTGAGAAAAATGAAATTTATTGGGCAAAAAGGGGAAGCAGGGACTCTCTGCAGAGTGAGAGTCCTGCTAACTGGCTTCCTGCCTCACAGATTGAATCCCAGGTTCTACCCCAGAACAGAAGAGGCCAGGCTCCTCCCTGCTGCAAAGGGACCGAACATCACATGGTTCCACCCCATGCTCCCACTGTGCAGGCCAGTTGGAGTTTCTCTGGGGACGCTTTTATACTTGGCTGTCTTACTAAAGAACATAACCAGTACCTATCCATGGCAATTTCTGTTGTCATAAGAGAATACACTGCCTGATTTCATTGAAATCTTGTTTATCATGTGTGTTCATGATGATGTACCTAAATCAAGACATTCCTGACCCCATAGGCAGTGCTGTCTGGAGACTGTAACAAAGGATGTGCAGTCAGGTTGAGCTTCATTTTGGGGAGTGTTTTGTGTTCTAGTACTTTCAGAAATTTTGCTTACTATATCCAGCAACACTGCCTCTGCGGCTTGCTAGCTCTTTGCTTCATTGTGTTCATACATCAAATAAGGATGGGGATGTTACCTTTGTCAGTGTTCTTGAGATAATAGATAATAGATCTGGAAAGGACAACATGGCTATAATGTATTATTATTGTTGCATATGACTCAAAACTCTGACTTCTTATAAGAGTAATGCAATTATGAAGCACGTGCGCACGCGTGCGCACGCACACACACACACACACACACATTCATTTGGAATCTAAGTGCAGCACCAGGTAGAAGGCTTTGCCCTGAAAGAGGATCCCAAATGCTCCTGGCCTTTCTGTGATGTCCTGAACTCTGGATGATCCAAGCCCACCCAGGATACCTCTTATCCTTCTCTGAAGAGAGAACCTGGTACATCATAAAGAGCTGCAGCTCAACTCTAGGCCCTTGAGCTGAAGTCTTTGTTCACCCTCTTGCATGGCTAGGCAACCTTAGCAAGTTTCTTAAAATTGCTATGCCTCATCTCATCTCATCCATGGTATATGAATTATACTATTCACCCTATGGAATCTCAAAAAATGCACTAAAATAAGAGCACTCTTTAACACAGTGTACAGAAGAAGTACTTGTTATCAGGTTGGTCAATTTCCTCCCCCTTTCTCTTAAAATAGGTCCATGTTTGAGGTTTTTTCATCTAGGAGAAAAATTTACAAAAAATCCCAACTTAAACATATATTTCCATTATCTTCATTGAAGCCATCTGCAGCCCTAGCTAGACTGAAGCTGGCCGCCTTGTGGATAGGAGCCAAAACACCATCCTATTTACCTGTGGCACTGAAATTTGTGAGATGCACTTCCATTTGAGGAACATGGGCAAAGCCAGAGTAGCCCTAAGCAGGCACCTAATGTCACAGGCTAGAGGGCTCCGAGGATAAGGACACTCAGCCTTTCACATTGACCCGTGGCGATCCTTTTCTAACAGAGTGATGTCTAGAGCTACAGTTTAGCAGAGCGTAATTTTTTAAATTGTGGTCAAATACTCATAACATAAATTTTATCATTTTAGCCATTTCTTCTTCTTCTTCTTCTTCTTATTATTATTATTATTATTATTATTATTATTATTATTTTTGAGACAGGGTCTTGCTCTGTTGCCCAGCCTGGAGTGCAGTAATTTTGGCTTACTGCAGACTCCTGGGCTCAAGCAATCCTCCCATGTCAGCCTCCTGAGTAGCTAGGATGACAGGCACGTGCCATCACACCCAGCTAATTTTATGATGATGATGATGATTATTATTATTATTTTTTAGAGATAGCGTCTCACTATGTTACCCAGGCTAGTCTCAAACTCTTGGGCTTGAGCGATCCTCTGAAAGTGATGGGATTACAGATGCAAGCCACTGCACCTAGCCCCATTTTAACCATTTCCAAACGTACAGTTTGATGTCCATTCACAGTGTTATGCAGCCATCACCACCATCCAGCTCCAGAGCCTTTTCGTCTTCCCAAACTGAAACTGTGTACCCATTAAACAATAATTTGCCATTCTTCTCCTCCCTCCAGAAACTGGCAGCCACCATTCTGCTTTCTGTCTTTGAACTGACTACTCTACATACCTCATATAAGTAGAATCATACACTTTTTGTGCTTGGCTTATATCACTTGGCATACATCTTCAAAGTTTAGCATGCTGTAGCACATGTCAGAATTTCATTCCTCTTTCAAGCTAAATACTGTTCCATTATACACATGTGTACACATGTGATGGAATAGTATTAAACTTAGAGTGCTCAGATCCCCGTCCCACCTATCTTCCAGGTCTATCTAGGTTCCAAGGGCCCCACTCAGTACCTCACATCAGGGGCAACAGGCTGTCTGTGCCTTGCCATTGTGTGTTGACGCTGGCGTCTGTTTCCCTGTCCCCAGTCATTCATCCCCCTAGTCATTGCTGTGCTATGCTGGCCCACGTTCCCTACAGTAAGACAGCTTAAAGTCTGGCTATTCCTGAGTTATTTTCATGATACACTTGATGCATATGGATCATTCTTCTTTCCAGAAGGAAACTTGGCAGGCTGTATAAGCCGTATTCCCATTGATGCACCACCTTTAAGTCCCACTGGAATCATTTTCCTGTTCTTTTTTTTTTTTTGAGGCAGAGTTTTGCTCTTATTGCCCAGGCTGGAATGCAATGATGCCATCTCAAGTCACCACAACCTCCACCTCATGGGTTCAAGCGATTCTCCTGCCTTAGCCTCCCAAGTAGCTGGGATTACAAACATGTTCCAACCACGCCCAGATAATTTTGTATTTTTAGTAGAGATGGGGTTTCTGGGTATTGGTCAGGCTGGTCTCAAACCCTCAACCTCAGGTGATCTGCCTGCCTCTGCCTCCCAAAGTGCTGGGATTACAAGCGTGAGCCATCGTGCCCAGTCTCACCTGTTCTTGTGATATTCTAAGGCACTAGGGCCCACCTGGGCTGTCTCAGCCATTGGCGCAGGCACACCAAGCAGATATATCCATGCTGGCACCTCCCTGTCCTTCCATGACTCTACCAGCACAGGTAGGTAACAAGGCCCCTTCCCTCTTATTTCCCAGTTACACCTCTTCTCAGGATCTGCCTAGAGGTGGGTGGAGTTTAGGGCCCTTCCCTAGGGACTCCCCAGCCTCAAATACCCTTCCACCACCCTCCATCAGTTCACTAGCTTCCCCCAGCCTACAGGGCTTTCTTCAGAGCCTTGCACCACTTAACACCTGTCCTTCCAAATCACACCAGGGTTGAAGACTTCCAAGCAGAAAATAATCCATTTCTTAGTTTTCTGCTCTTGTGATGTTTCTTTCCTTCTTTCTGAAGTAATGAAAGTAGGCTGGGCACGGTAGCTCATGCCTGTAATCCTAGCAGTTTGGGAGGCTGAGGCTGGCAGATCAGCTGAGGTCAGGAGTTTGAGGCCACCCTAGCCAACATGGTGAAACCCCATCTCTACTAAAAATACAAACATTAGCCGGGTGTAGTGGTGTACACCTATAATCTCAGCTACTCAGGAGGCTGAGGCAGGAGAATGGCTTGAACCCAGATGGCTATGGTTGCAGTAAGAAAAGCCAAGATCGTGCCACTGCACTCCAACCTGGGTGACAGAGTGAGATTCTGTCTCAAAAAAAAAAAAAAAAAGTAATGAAAGCAGTGTCTTTGGCTTATTGAAAAGTCAGGGTAACTGGAGAGAGGGGCAAAATGTAAAACACACAAAAAGGCACTGGAGTTAGTACTTAACAGTATCCTCTTAATTTGAAGCCCAAGAAGAGTAGAGGACATAAATTGTAGACAGAACAGAGCCAACTCAATTTGCAGGTTGCTGAAGCCTAATCCTTGATATCCCCAGGAGATTTATATGGTGTGAGACATAGCTGAGAGTTATGAAATCAAAAATGACTGAGGGAGCAAATAAAAAAAAAAACATATTCAGGCCCAGTGCAATGGCTCATGCCTGTAATCCCAGCACTTTGGGAGGCTGAGGTGGGTGGATCATCTGAGGTTGGGAGTTTGAGACCAGCCTGCCCAACATAGAGAAACCCCCTCTCTACTAAAAATACAAAATTAGCTGGGCATGGTGGTGTGTGCCTGTAATCCCAGCTACTCAGGAGGCTGAGGCAGGAGAATCACTTCAACCTGAGAGGCAGAGGTTGCAGTGAGCTGAGATCGCACCATTGTACTCCAGCCTGGTCAACAAGAATGAAATTCTGTCTGAAAAAAATAAAACCAAACATATTCAGAGAGGGTTAGCCAAATTTTAATTGTAGAGAGAGATGAATACCTCATAACCAAATACCATGAAACTATGTAAAATGTAATCAAGTGAACCATAACTGCCCTAATGAATCTGCTTTAGAATGCTGGCATTTCATATTTTAGGGTAAAATGGAATATTCTTACATAACACTATGTTAAATGGAACTGTTTTAATCCAGGCTTTCCCTAGGTACCCAATACATTAAATGTGCCATTAAAGAATTTGGTCCAAAAAAAAAAAAAAAAAAAAGAATTTGGTCCAAGACCCCCTTGCAGGAATGCAAAGATTTGCACACAAACTGGTTTGTGACTCTTAAGCCCTTGCTCACGTAGAATATTGGAGCAAACTGTGTGCTATGCTCCAAATTTTGCCCTCTCCAGAAAGGAAGTTACAGGGGGATGCCAGCCTCTTCCCCCAAGCCCAGAGAGAGAGGCTTCACCTGGACCTCTTGAGCGGTTTAAATAAGTGTCTTCCGTGTTTTGGAGACCACAATAAACTGAGAACTGCCTCACTCTGAAGAATATGAAGGGCAAGTTGCTCTGAGATTGCGGCCTTAGGGATGACTGGCTATCTAGAAGTTGTCAGGGCAGATGATGTGACTGTTTCCCACAAACCAGATGTGAGCCAGGCCCCAAGGTCAGCAGACATGGGATCAACTTAGATCCTGTCCTGGAGATCCACTTGGAGGGAAAAGTGACACTGAAGGGGGCGGTGAGCCTCCCAATTTTCAGTGGCTAAGGAAGGAGCTCTAAGCAGCCAGCATTTGCCTGCATGGAGGATACGAAAAGCAGGCAGGAAATTCCCAGTAATTGTTGCAGGGGGAAAGGGGTGTTTTTCTGAGGACTCTAAATCATTCCAGGAGAAGAGGAGTATTTATAAGGTTTCAAAGAGCTATAAAAGATCCTGATCCAACAGTGTTTTTTTTTAAAGCTCTTACTATATCAGGCAAGCCCATCAGGTATGAAGAAAAGAAATTGCATGGAGAAAACATCCCTTTACCTGACGTCCATGTTCTACATGCTCTAAGTTATAAAATATTCAGCACCCAGCATTCTAAGAGGGATAGTCTCTTTTATGACAAAGATCAATTTTTTTTTAGTTTTGATACTTATGATTTATTATAAAGCTTGTAATTTGGAAGGAAATTTGCATTGGTTAACTCTTAAGCATGATAAAATGGAAAATTGAGTCAATAGCTGGATAATTTTTGGAGACCAGGTAATAAAGCAATTGTAGAGTTAGCTGTTTGGTTGGCATTGCACAGAATGAAAAGCCTGATAAAGTTTACTGAAGTAGAAAGCCGCATTGGCTTTCCAGAAACTAACTCTTCGGGCCCAAATTTTACTCTTCCGAATGAGAAAGTGCATCTGCTTTATATGTAAATATTTCTTCCCTCTTCTCCCTTCTCCTCCCTTCCATCCCCCCATTCCTTCCTCCTCATCTTTCTCCTCTTCCTATCCCTCCTCCTCCTCTTCCTTTCTCTCTCTTCTCTCTCTCTCTCCTCTCTTTCTACCCTCCACCTCCTTCCTCTTTCCCTCTCCTTCTCCCCATCCAAACTTAGACACATGCTTACTTGAATTTTTATTTGTATATTAGATTTCTGTGTTTCATATCTAGAATGCTCACTTCTAGGTTTGCTTGAATGGTGTAGCTGATGGAGAAGCAGTGAAGATTGTGGGCCAAACGCACATTGTCAGACAAGTATCTCAGGTTGTTCCCAATACCATGATTTGCTTTCTCTCCTATAGTAAGTTAGGGCCCATTCAGGATTTGTTATGGAAGCTGGTATGTGATTATTCATTGATTTACTCAATAGTGCACAGTGTAAGTCAATAAATCTTTCGTCCCTAAACTGGTTGTGTCTTAAGAAGCAGACTTGAAAGCATTTTATTGCTTTATCAGTTTCCTGGGAGGATATCTGAAGATTAAAAACTGCAGTCAAGGTAAGCATTTGCTAGAAAGTTAATTATTAGCATCTCTGAAAATGGAGGCACTGGCATCATGTGAAAGAAAGGAGAAATGCGCTGATGAGTTGCTTGTTTCATCAATAATAAAGAGGATTCACAAAGCAGCAAATGTAGAAGGGATGCAATCGGAAGGCAAAATTCCTTTGTAAGATGTCACGTAAGAAAGCGCTGATTGGTCAGAAGATGAGTATGAACTGAGAGGAGGGGCTGTGGCAAGAACGGGGGACCCCGGGTGTTAAAAGAAAGCCCAAGGTGGTAGAGCATATGCTGAATGAACTGCTATGTCCTTGGCCAGTGACACAGTCACCCCCAAGAACAAATGTCCAGGGAATCTTGTGTCCAAGGTGATTTTTCAAGTGCTTTGTTTATTATTTAAATGTTGTAGCAAATCACTTAATGCAGTGTAATCAATATGTAAGAATTGCCGTGAACTCCCTCCTGTCCCAGTAGCTTTGTTAGCGTCCTTGAGGGCTGACAGTGAACATAATCAGGCCAGCCTGAGTGGAATGGCTTTGGGTGATTTGCATTCTGCAGAGTTGCCAGATTCCTGTCCTCTAACACCATAATGAGCGTTTCCGTCCAGAGGTGTGAAGCATGTGGAAAAATTAGACCTCTATGTTTCAGATGTGACTGGCAATGTCCAAGCCTCCTCCTCTTTAAGAGTATGATTTTCTTATGGTGACATTTTCAAGAGGTCATCCCTAACCTCCCATTTTAGGGACAGCAGGAAGGAGACATGCCTGGATATATCCTCTCAGTGCTCACTGATTCCCCTTCAGCTAAATCATTTGACCAGACCGAGGCAACTAAGATTTGAGAAACTCAGATGTCTATAAATCTAATGGTTCAACGTACAGTCATTCGGTTATTTTTAGGGGTCTGCAGCCTCTTTTATACATTTTTAAAAGCCTAATAAAAAAAGCTAATGGAATCATTATCTATCAGTAACTACATAATAAGTTCAGTTTATTTTGGAGATAAAATCTTTCAAATCATCCAGTTTGAAGGGAAAGAACAGAAGGAGTTCTTGAGTTACAAGGTTGGTGAGTATGGTTAGTCAACATCAATTTACAAGTAATGGCATTCCTACTATGGTGGACCAGATAACGGTCCCTGCAAACATGTCTCCATTCTCATGCCTGGAACCTGTGACTATGTTGTCACATGGCAAATGGGAATTAAAACTTCAGATGAAGTAAGATTGCTAACCAGGTGACCTTGACTGAGATGGACACATTACCCTGGATTATATGAGTGGGCTGAGTGGAATCACAAGAGACCATTTAAGTGAAAGTAGGAAGGAGGAGTGTGAGAGTCAGAGGGAGATTGAAGGATGCTCTGCTGCAGGATTTTGAAAAGAGAGGAAGGGACCAGGAGCCAGGGAAGGTGAACAAAACAGATTCTTCATTAGCGCCTCCACCCAGCTGTTTAATTTGCCTTCTGGGCACACAGGAAGCCTGCATGCCCAGCCCTTCACATCCAGTTGAGGCCATGTGGAATGTGGCTCAGGTGATGTTGCTCAGAAGGAACCCAGTCCTGAAAACACCTTGATTTGAGCACAATGAGACCTATTTTGAATTTTTGACCTCTAGAATATAAGATATTAAATGCATGGTTTTTTTTTAAGCCACTGAGTTTGTGCTAATCTATTAAAGCTGCAATAGAAAACTAATGCATTCAGCATTGCATCTTCCTGGATTTTGGTCATTTTAAATAAATCAGTTAATAGTGTCTACTGGCTATCTTGGCATATAAATAACTGTGTTGAAAGAGTTGGAAAAGTATGAAGGACGCGGAATAAATGCAAACTCTAACTGTTGTCTGCAGGCTCCTACATTTTTCTCTCCTTCCTGTCTCTCCAGCCTTACCTTATGTTACGCCGCACTCTCTCGGCTCCCACTCCTCCAGCTGTCTTTCCATTCCTCAGACTTCCTGCATTGGGTCTTTGGCTCATGCTGTTTCCTCTGCCTTGAATACCCTTATCCCAGATCTTCCAAGAACCAACTTCTTCCCATCTTTAAGGTCTTAGCTTAACCCTTCCTCCTCTGTCAGTCAGAAGAGTTTAAGTGCTAGCACTTAGAACCCAATATCCTAGTGGTTTAAAACAATAAAACACGTGTCCCTTAGGTCACAGTCCAAGGTGGTTGGGGTTGTGTGTGTATTCGTTACGGGAATTGCGATTCTGCTTTGTTCCACACAGACACCAAGCCATTCCAGCTCATGACCTCTCTTTCCCCTGGTGCTATCTCGGAATCCTTAGCAGATCTCTGCAGTCGCCTGCTGAGAAACAAAGAATTTGTGGATTGTGTAGGCTGGGCCTGAAAGTGAGCAACATCACCTGGGCCACATTCTATATGACCCTGCCTGGATGTAAAGGGCTGGGCATGTAGTCTTCCCATGTGCCCAGGAGGAAAATTCAATAATTGGGTGGATAATAGCTCTGCTCTGCCCTCCAAGATGCCTCTTATAAAACCATGCTAAGCAGATCTGCCTCATTAGCCTCTATGAAGACACCTTATTTATTTCCTCCATTGCACTTTATACTCAACAATTTATTTGCTTCTTGGTTAATCGTGTTCCCTCCAAGACCAGAAGTGTGTGAGGATAGGGACTTGTCTGTTCTGCTCACTACCATATGCACAAACCTGGCAATGCAATGTCTTGCCCCGAATAGATTGCCCCCCAAGAGTAGTTAATTAATATGTGATGAATGGATGATGCATGAATGACCCAATGAGTGAATGAATGGAAAGCACGGATCTTATCTGCAGGGTATCCACTATTATAGCAAGGACAGAATAAATAGGTCATGGTCTTTTGCAAGAATTAACTTCAAGAAGCAACCAATAGCTTTTTTGGGGGGTTAGAAATAAAGGACTTTGGACTAGGGTTTAAAAAGTGTTTGGAAAATCACTGTTTTTTCGGTTGTAGAATTTAAGTCCAGTCTTCCAGATGAGCAGCCTGGGAGTAGCAGTGCCCTTTTTATGTGGGTTGACTAATTCTGCACTTGTATTTCTGAGAAAGAGTAGCCCCCTTCAGATAGCATCCTAACTCTTCCTCATCCCTCCCTTCTCCACTCACAGAGGACAAATCATTTGGCTTCTCTCCTCCTACTGCCTGTTACTATTAATATATTCACAGGGGTCTCCGGTGGTGGGAGCATGCGATCTCAGATGAAGGAGTTTTCTACTCTTGCTTCTCCTTTTCCTTTGCATTGTCATTGTCCTTTCTGGCTTAGCATGAGCTAGTGGCATGTGGCAGTCTGAGAAGTGGAACGTCTAACCCAAGGAAATAAATGATGCTTAACAGAATCCAGTTGTGGAACCATGGGAATTTGTGTTTTCTTCTATTGGTTCATAGATCAAGGAGCCGATGGGAATAGATTCTGGTCTTGTCACCAAATGTGCTTCTCCTCCCACTTTCTGAGCAGGGTTCTGCTGGGTGACTTTGCCACACAGGCTGCTTGCTGCCTCATCTCCTGCAGGTGAAAGTGGAGACCTCATGGGCTCGTGGGCCCTGCTTTGGTTGTTGCATGGATCCAGATTGTCCAGGGTTCGGGGAATGCCACTGGGAAGGGGCCCGAGTCCCTGTTCCCCGGAAGCACTGGCCAGGCGGGACTCCCTACCTCACATGGGCGTCTCCCACCTTGTTCTGTCTCTCATGGGGCAGACACATGGCATTTTCTATGTGGGGGGCCCAAGAAGCTGTGACTGGGTTAATTCTTGTAAAGAGTGCAATAAACTACATTGTGTATTTAATTTACTTTCCCTTACTTCAACATGGTTAGACAGATAAAATATGTAAAATGAATGCTAAAATCAATGATGTGGGCAAAGGCGTATCAACAGGAATGTTCAGTATTAGAAAAAATTGGAAACAACTTACACATTCACGTAAGAGAGGAGATAAAAACAAATTATTATACATCCATAGAGTGGGATACTTGAAGCATTAAAATTGAACATATAGAAGAATATTGAATGATATGTAATCACATTCATGTTTAATTTTAAGAAGTCAAATTGCAAAACAGTGGACACCATAGCAGTATTTCCCAGATTTTCTGTACTTAATACATATTTTTTGAAAGGTGATATAAAAATTAAAATGCTATTTTACAAATTAGATGACTGTCTTAGTTCATTTGGGCTGCCATAACAAAAATATCACAGACTGGGTGTCTTATAAACAACAGAAATTTGTTTCTTATAGCTCTGGAAGCTGGAAAGTCCAAGATCAAGGTGCTGGCAGGTTTGGTGTCTGGTGAAAACCCATTTCCTGATTCGTAAACATGGCCTTCTCACTGTGTCCTCATGTGGCGGGAGGAGGAAGGCAGTTCTTCAGAGTCTCTCCTGTGAGGGCACTAATTCCATTTCTGAGGGCTCCACGCTCATGACCTAATCATCTCCCAAAAGCACCTCCTCCTAACACCATCACATTGGAGGTTAGGCTTTCAACAAAATAATCTTAAGGGGACACAAGCATTCAGTTCATGACATTGACTAAATCTCCAAATAATTACTTGTTTATTAAAAAGAAAACTATTGAAAGAAGACTTAACAAGTTATTAATGTGCAATTTAAAAAGCCACATAACCTGCTTTTCTGTCTGTGTTCCCTGTCCTCACTATAGACCCTTTCCCTTCCTTTCCTTTCTGCCCTATACTTAATAAGCCCTTGAGCCCTGTAGATTTGGCCTTCTTAGTATCTTTTATATCTACTTTCTCCATCGTATTCTCCCTGCCCCTGTCTTTGTCACCAGTTGATGGGATCCCCTGCCTCCTGGCTTTCACTTACACTGTTCATTGTCCTTCCTGTCACCGACAACCTGGCAAATGGGATCCATCTTAAGAGTATCAAGGGCCAACTGTTCTCTTGGAGTCTTTCCTAACAGCCCCCACTTCTGTCTCCAGAACTAACCCTCTTTAGGCCTCACTCTTTGTTCTTAATCCTCTCATAGAACCTTTAAATCTCTACTGCACTTCCTGACACTTACTTTGTGCCAGTTACATTTTATTTCTCCTGTATCCTGGCAGCATCCCTGTGAGGATCATAGCCCCACTTCACAGATGAGAAAACTGAGGCACAAAGAGGCTAAGCAACTTGCCATGACATCACTACGATTCGGGTTCAAACACAGGCGGTGTGGCTCCAGTGTCTCTATACCGAGCATATATATGTGCTGCTGCTTCTCATGTTTCTAAGGTCTTTCACTTGTCTCTCTTCCCCTACCACATTGTAGAGGGGGGATCATGTCTTCAATTCATCTGTATTTTTTTTTTTTTGGTGCCAAGCCCAGGGGCTGGCGTATAAGAATCTCATAGTAAACACTGATTGAATGGCTATTTAGGCAACAAGTATTTACTGAATCTGCCATGTGCCAGGCATTGTTTTAAGCACCTGAAATACATAAGCAAGAAAATAGATGAAGATTCCTGCTCTCAGTAGTGGAGGAGGGGATGACTTAGATTCTAGAAGAAAATGTCGAGGGCAAGTTGGATAAATGATTCAGGTAATATTTAGATGACATTTTTATTCCTGTATCTATGCTTCAGTAGATTACATTATAATGCTCTTCTTTTAAATTTTGGGTATGATTTGAGGCAACTGCAGTACTGGAAATTAATACAAATCCTCCATTTGTCATATCAGAGCTCTGCAACTGATCAAATATAGGTGAGTTGTCAGTGGCAAATCATGACTGCCTATTGCTTCTCAGTGCTTTGAAACATAGTTTTTTGAAATGACAATACATTTGTCATTTCTTCATGCTCTTCTTTCTTGCTTATCTTTTCCGCTTTTTTCTGCTTTTCTGCCCCTGTTCTCTTGAGAAACCATCTCAGTGCCTCCTGCTCCTTCCTACCTCATTCTCTCTCCTTTTCTTCTTAATTTCCTTTTCCCTGAACCTTGCCAAATATGTTTTTTTGAACAGTTGATCAAAACTCATCAAGCACAATTTGATTTTCTCTTTCAAACTGTAGGTTAAATGAAGAGGAATTAATCTGACCAAAATGTGTGTCACCACATGCCATAGATTTCGTTTTAGGGCAGAAGAAAGAAAGAGGAGTTAACTTTATTTTAGAGGTCAGAGCAATCTCACAATGTAGATGTGACTTCTGATTTATTATAACAGCAGAGATTCAAAAGGATTAATAGTCTAAGTCACCTGAGTAATAAGGAGCATGCAGAAGAACATGTTCTTCACCATGTTACTGCCTTAGAGTAGAGCTCTGGAAAAAAAAAATTTGCTTCTCTTGCTTGAAGAATGCATTTTTCTTGGTTGTCATTTATTAAAATGAAATTGAGGTATTAAGAAACCCAGACTATTCCCAAATAATGGCGTTATTTTAAAACAAATGGAGTCTTACAGGAATAGAAATAACCTATTATACTTGCAAAATACTAGCTTAAAATGTACCACCAGAATATGCTATTTCTTCATTTTGCCTCCCCACCCTCCAGTCTTCATGAATGCAAAGCACTAATTCCTTAGACCCTACATTGAATTGTAATGGCCATGGTGTGACCATTGGAAGCCTCTGCATTTATCAATAATTTCCCTGAATCCTGGACAGTCATACAACTCTTATTTCCAGAACTTTATCTTTTACATGTATTCTTTTTTGTCAAACTCCCTTCCAAACATATTGTCAGTATTTCTCTATCCCGGTCAGTCCTCAATTCTTTAACTCTTTGGTGGATTTCCAGACGCACTGAACCAGCTCACAAGGCACCCATGACCCACCCAATGCCAAAGCCAAGCTTTTTCCTCAGCCCTAGTCCTCCTCAGTCTTTCAGAGGTCAGTGGAATTCCTGGGTTAATGCCTGCATTCAGGTTTTTCCCCAGAACAAATTGTCACATTTTAAGGAGCATTGGGGGAGAAATACCCAAGGCCTTGTGAACCCAAGCTGGGAGGATTCCTGTGAAATAGAGGAACTCTGGAGTAGTGAGAACATCTTCACAAAGCAGGCGAGGCAGACGATTGTCCTGATTGAGTTCCCAGAAGTGTCACCTCACTCTCGGAAAAATGCAGCAGCAGCCTTGGCCCCACCCGAGGCCCCAGGCACCCTGCAGTCCTCTGCTGAGCTCTCAGTTGACTGTCAAGGTGGGCCACACTCTAGGAAAGCATCTCATTTAGAGAAATGCTGTCTTTAGAATTACAGTTTTTGACCAAGCCTGGAGACAAAGATTAAATTTCTTAAACCTGAAAATATTCATTCCTTCAGTACTCCACTTAGGAAAATTCTTCCAAGAAACTCGCTGATATCTTGATTCTTGTTTTCGCCTTCTTCTCCCCTCTGGCTCTTCACTTCATGTTCATACTCTTTATCTCTTCTGCAGCAGTGATGGGGTTCTTAAGGTGGTTTATGGACATAACTCATTTCAGGCATTCATCATTTTTAGAAATTGTACACAATGCAAGAGCTCCTTGGAGTCACAGGCTGTCAGCCTCTGTCCAGGGAGTACCATTCCTATTTGATTAGAGCCATTCTGTCCAGTGTATTCTTGGTATCCTCTTTGTAAATCTCCTCTCCTTAGTGCTTGTCAATATATACACTAATGTTGATATTAGCATGGGACCATATGGTCCAGAAATCCCACTTCTGGATATCCAAAATAATTAAAGGCAAAATTTCCAAGAGGTATTTGTACACCATGTTTAGAATAGCATTATTCACAATAGCCAAAAAGTTGAAGTAATCTAAATGTCCATTGAACAAACAAAATGTGGACTCTACATACAATGGAATATTATTTAGCCTTAAAAAAGAGGGATATTCTGATACACTCTACGACATAGATGAATCTGGAGGACATTATGCTAAGTAAAATAAGACAGTCACAAAAACAATACTGTATGATTCCACTTATATGAAGTACCTAGAGTGGTCAAATCCACAAATAGAGGAAGTGGCATGATGGTTTTCAGAGGCTGGAGGGAGGGAGGAATGGAGATTGGTTGATTAATTGTCATTGTTGTAGTTTTTCAGGATGAGTTGAGTTCTAAAGATTGGTTTCATAACAATATCGATGTACCTAAAGCTACTGAATTGTACATATAAAAGTTAAGATGATCAATTTGATGTTGCGTATATTTTATCACAATGAAAAATAAAATTAAATGTAAAACTATTTTAATCTGGAAGAGGAATTAGAAAGTAACATCACTACCAACAACAAAAAAATTCAAAGAAGGTATTAATTCACTGAAAATTCCAAGAAGTGAGAGTTCACTGAGCAGAGAGAGCATTCAAGATGACCTTTTAAGGTGAACTGAGAAGGAAAGGTAGGGATCCAAAGCAAAATGGGAACTTTAAAAAAAAAAAAAAATTACTTGCACTTCCACTGAAGAGTGAATAATTGAGACTTTACTGCTGTTTATTTTTCTAGCATCTTATAAACTGTTTTGGAATGGAATAATACCAGGTATCCTGTAAACTGCCACTTGATTAAAACAACATCTTGGGTTTATGCGAGCAAGAGAATTCCAAGTGCCACCAAATCCGTCAGAACTAATTCCAGTGTAAAGTATCAATATCCTCAATGTAGAAGAGTTAACCTTACTGTAATTTAGTATTCAATTATGAAATTATTATATAATGTCCTGAATTCTTATGAAATTACTTTTTTTCCTTATTTCTGAGAAACAAAACCATATACTAATTTCTGTTTTGTGGATTACCTCAGAAACAAGATGAGATATGTGATACTATGTATGCTTCTAGTGCAAGGATCTTGTCTTTATGAAATGCATTACTTTGTGATGGTTATATGTGAGGGAAAGAACATGTCAAAACTGCCTGGCAAATACTGCTTATTTTGATCTGCTCCATCTTTCCTAGCTTTGGCAGGCTCGCACAAAGATGGCAATTTCCCCTGTATGATCCCAGAAAGCAGATTGCTGAATCATGACTCCTAACTTCAGGTTTAAGGTGAAAATAATTCCTTCAGGGAGTATACATAGCTGCAGTCTACAGAATTAACCTGATAAGAGATGACATTGCATTAGGAGGTTACAATAATAGGATCACCTTAAATTAAGCTCCCTGAATGAATAAAATAAACCTATTACTCTGTGGTTCACCTCAGCCTTGTAAAATGCCTGGCACATCAGAAGTTCTGGAAAAATGTCAAATACATGATAAAAAATTGGGGTTTTCTGATAATGCAGTGATATATTTGAGGATTATCATAAACAGTTCATTTTTTTTTTTCATTCAACAACTGTTTCTTAACCTCTTTGTATTGGATACTGTTCTAGGTGATACAGCAGTGAATAAAAGAACAAAAATTCTTTGTCGTTAGGAATCCTACCTGTTAATAGGGGATACAGATGATTTTTTTTTAATTACGAAAATGCAAAGAGAAAGGATAGAATGGGAAGGGACTCTGAGGTATCATGGTGTGTGCTGAAATTTTACTGAGGGTGGACCATGCATGAATTATTAAATTTCTAAGAATTAGAATCCACAAAAGACTGTGATATTTAACACTATTCAACCAGTAGAGCACAAAGACCATTTGTGGGGTATGAGGCAAACTGAAATCTAGGTCTTGATTTGTCATTAATTCACTGGGCAAGTCATTCTCTCCTCTGGGCTCAGCACAAAGCTGTCAAATGGACAAGTTGGGTGATATGAACTCCAGATCTCTTACCGCTTTAAAGTTCTGTGAGCATTAATGTTTCTTGATCTTAACAAGAAAGATCAGGGTCTTGCAATTCAGCACATAAAAACAAATTCCCATTAAACACGTTTTATTTGAGCTTCTTGGTCATTTAGGTTCTGGATAAATAGGAATTTTTGCCATCTACATAATATGTAATAAAATTAGGTCTTATAAGATGCTTATAACTTCAGGTAAGACAATTTGCTTCCCTTCATTGGAGATAAGTATAGGCACAGAACAATTTATATGAGTTGATTATAGTGCATTTTACTACAATTCCGTAGTAAAAAATCCTGGTTAGAATCACATATTCACTATAACACCTATTTTCTGACACAATTCAGTACCATGCAGGTTCCTTAGAAATTGTCAGAGGCAATGTAATTATCCAAAAATGCCGAAATTACGTCATATAAACTAGCCTGTGTGTTATGGATCTGTAGCTATACTAAAAGCCAGTTTTCAGGTAGAGTTGAATGTAACCAAAGAGCTGTTGCCCACAATGTGACATCAAAATTTACTTAATTCATACAAATAAGTGTGATTTGTTTATTTATTTTTATTTTTTGAGATGGAGTCTCACTCTGTCGCCCAGGCTGGAGTGCAGTGGCACAATCTCAGCTCGCTGCAACCTCCACCTCCTGGGTTCAAGTGATTCTCCTGCCTCAGCCTCCTGAGTAACTGGGATTACAGGCATGTGCCACCATGTCCAGCTAAGTTTTGTATTTTTGTTGAGATGGGGTTTCACCATATTGGCCAGGCTGGTATTGGACTCCTGACCTCAGGTAATGCTCACCTTTGCCTCCTAAAGTCCTGAAATTACAGGCGTGAGCCACCGCACCCAGCCTGCAATTTTTTTTCCCCACAATGTTGGGATTATACTTCTAATTTGCCAAAGAAATAGCTCAGCTTTCATAGAGTATGGAGTCTGTCCAGATAATCTTGGTACAGTCTCCCTTTTTGGAGGGTGTGTAGTATGGGCAGAATCATGTGGTCCCTGGAATTCTGTAAGCAATTATTTGCTCTGCTGATTTAAAAAACAAAAAAGTGTTTTGTTGCTACAAAAAGGAGTGTAGGTAGCTTGAAAATAGGTTTCAATTTGGTCATTGTTCTGGGAAACAGATTGTTCTTTTGAATTTCTGAACAATAATAATTTGCTTAAGACATTTGCACAATCATGATAAGTAGCACATCTTGATAAGGAAGACTTTCACTGGCAGAGCATCTGGAGAAGGACCGCTACACAGATAATGAGCATAGTTATGTTTAAATTAAATTAAGTGGGCACCAAGGGATAGAAGTAGATGGGAAAGGAGGAAGTAATTGAAGCAGCAAATAGTCTGAGGCACAGAAATGAAAATGTGTGTAAACTCTGCAAATTTAAAAGTTACTTGATGCCATAAATGATTTTATTAATTTCTCTGGAGTTTTAAATTGGTACAAGTAATGATATAATGAAATGACTGTGGGAAAAAAATCAACGTATGTGTCAAAAATGGGGAACAATCTCTTTGTGTTTGGACACTTGGGGACCAAAGGGTATTTCCCAGATCCTTGATGTGCAAAGTGTGGTCCATGGACTAGCAGCATTCAGAATGATAGAAATGCAGGATTTCAGGCCCTACCCAGACCTACTGGATCAGAATCTGCATTTAGCAAAGTCTCCAGGTGATATACATGCGTATTGAAGTTTCAGAAGCACTGCCCTAGAGTTGCTACAATTATTCATTCATCAAACATTTTTTAGCACAACTTTCATATGCCAGACATTATACTAGACAATAGGAGAGATCATTAGAAACATGGGTAAGACGTGGTCCCTGCACTCAAAGAACATAGATTTGAAGTGGGACATATGAGATATGAGGCTGAGGCAGGTAGATCACTTGAGCTCAGGAATTTGAGACCAGTACAGGCAACACGGAGAAGCCCTGTCTCTACAAAACATACAAATATTAGACCAGTGTGGTGGTGTGTGCCTGTAGTCCCAGCTACCCGCGAGGCTGAGGAGGGAGGATGGCTTGAGCCCGGGAGGCAGAGGTTGCAGTGAGCCAAGATAGTGCCAGTGCACTCCAGCCTGGGCAACAGGACGAGACCCTGTCTCAAAAAATAAAACAAAAAAAGGGATTTGTGGTGCCTTAACTGTGGGATGCCAGGGTGGAGAATGTAGATGATGCCTCAGTGTTAGCCCTGGGCACATGAGTGTTGCTGTGTTTGCAAAAGACTAGGGGTTAAAGAGAATATGTCTAGCCTTGAAATGTTGGGTTTTGAGGCATCTGTGGAATTTTTCAGGTGGAAATGTCTAGTAGGCAGTTGGATCTGAGGGCAAGGATCAGTGAACTATGGCTGCACGGACCAAATCCTGGCGTCCACTTGTTTTTGCAAATACAGTTTTATTGGAACCCAGCCAAATTCATTGGCTTACATACTGTCTCCAGCTACTTTCACACAATAAGGGCAGAGTTGAATAGGTACAACAGAGACTAGGTGGCCCACAAAACCTAAAATATTTTCTCTCCAGCCCTTTACAGGAAGTTTACTGACTCCGGTCCCAGAGCATTGTGGAGAGGTCTGCAATGGAGAAGTCACATGGAATTCATAGGGGCCTGAAAGGGCAGATGAGTCGTGGGAGGACATAGAAGAGACCAGGGCAAGGTCACAGCCCTAAGAGAGACCCTTCTTTACAGGCTCTTACTGTACCTTAGGTAGCTCCTGAGCCAGTGAGTCATTTTTTTTCCTGGTAACTTTTGCTGCAGTTATTTGATTTCTTTCTTTTTTTTTTTTTTTACCTTGACGTTTGCAAATTGATTAAGCCAAGAAACTTGTACTAGTTCAGTGAACCACCTTGTATGTAACTTATAATCCTAAATTAACAGATTTTGCACAGTAACAAATAACTATTACCTTTAAATGAAATCTGCAAGGAACAGTATAGTTTGGGCCTAACTATAGAGATGAATCTCATCTTCCCATGAAATAGAAAGGAAAAATTTAATTTCCTTATAAATTTCTTTAGCCTGACTCTTATGGCTAGCAGGGCTGTCCAGAGGTGCTTATGGCTCCTGGAAGCTCCAGTTTCCTTAATACAAGTCCCAGAGGAGTGCAGACAATAAGCTGACCTACACCTCACTCTGTCCAGTTGGGAGGCAGCTCCTCCCCTCAGACAGAAGGCACAGGCTAAGACAGGGGAACTGAGGGAGAAACAGGATGCTTCTGTAGCAGTGCGTGGTTTCGTGCATAAAAATGGAACTCTGTGTGTGAAATTCACACATTCAAAAGCCATTCGCTACCATAAACTCTTATATACTTCTTGGGAGTTTTGTAAAGGTCTTCCCGCCTGAAACATTTTGATGGAATCATCACAAAAAAAAAAGATTCAAGCATCAGTTCTCAACTCTCCTTTGTTAAAAAAATAACACAGATGGGCTTAAGTACTAGGCGCCAAGTATGGTGAGGTCGAGTGATTTCTATATGTTGAGGGGAGGAAGAGGAGGAGAAAAAGGTTGCGGGGGCAGATCAGCTCAGCACCTTCACGACTGGTGCAGAAAGTCAACGATCACCTTATTTTTATACTGGCACAAAAGCATGCTTTGTATTCTTTGGTGCCAGGCATGGTGCATGGTGCTTTCCCAGATATCCTTTAATTTTACATCCTGTGGACACCATTCCAATACAATGCAGCTGCCAAAATTGTTGATTTAGATTTGATATAAGGTCAAAGGGTCCAGGAGCTCTTTTGATAAACTTAAAAGATAACACTAGGTTAGCATGAGATTTCACTATGAGATTAGCGCTCCCTAGTTGGCCTCTATTTCTAGAAAGCTACTTTATTTCCAGCATTTCTCTTCACTCCCATGGGTGCCTGAGGCTGGCTGTTCACAATATTGCAGTGTTGGGATTTTCTTACAGGGCCATGGCTCATCTGGGCATTTGTTTACTCTGGAACCGAGTGGCATGAAGCCCTTTGTCACATCTAGCTTTTTCACAGTGAATGAGCCAGTGTCACAGTGACCAGTGCCTCTGTGCACCTTCCCCCCACCCCCACTCCCCACCACCTCACTGGCCCTGGCCTTTGGTTATTTCTGCATTTTTGTGACTCTGCACTAGAGAAAAATATGTGTAAAGTGGGGAACTGGTGAGTATGATGCTGTTCGTCAATTTATTCAGTGAGGAACTCCGCTCAGCACTTTCCAGACATCAGCTCACTGAATCCTCCTAGTCTCCCTGAGGGGTGGGTCCAGTAGATTTCTCTATTAAAGAGGAAGCCACAGAGGTTTAGAGAAGTGAAAGACTTTCCCTAGTGTCAAAGCCAGAAAGTGACAGAAGTAGATTAGAACCACATCTCATCTGTCAGACCCGAGCAGAGCTCTTTACCACCATGCCAAGTGACAACATGAACTTGAGAGACACAGGAGAATTGAGTCCTAGAGCTACCAAACCATGGCTTCTAATTTTTGCAGTCTCTGTCTCAAGGGAAGATACCCATTTGTCACTCCTTTGCCCCCAGGATTTACACACACTGCTAATCAAGGTGACAGAGCCCTGTGGGTCTGAATAACAAGGGCATTCCAGCAAAGGTTTTGCCAAGGTGACTTTTTGATGGCCTCCCCACACATTTGTGATCACACATTTTCTGCAACTTCATTATAAAAATTTCTCTTTATGGAAAGAGAGAGAGCCAAGTAAAAAAGAAACATCAAAGCAACGGAGTAATTTCTAGGATATGGCAGCATTCCTCACTCACATCTAATAGCTTCTTGGACCCCAGATGCTAAATGGAATAGTAGTAATATTAATGACTATTCCCAAATCTTTTTTAAAAAATTATTTATTATGCTTTAAGTTCTGGGGTACCTTTTTAAAAAATTTATTATACTTTAAGTTCTGGGGTACATGTGCAGAATGTGCAGGATCGTTACATAGGTATACGTATCCCACGGTGGTTTGCTACATCCATCATCTTGTCATCTACATTAGGTATTTGTCCTAATGTTATCCCTCCCCAATCCTCCACCCTCTGCTATCCCCTCTCTAGCCCCCCACCCGCCAACAGACCCCAGTGTGTGATGTTTCCTCCCTATGTCCGTGTGTTCTCGTTGTTCAACACTCACTAATGAGAACATGCGGTGTTTGTTTTTCTGTTCTTGTGTCAGTTTGCTGAGAATGATGATTTCCAGCTTTATCCATGTCCCTGCAAATGGCATGAACTCATCCTTTTTTATGACTGCATAGTTTTCCATGGTGTGTATGTGTCACAGTTTCTCTAGTCTGTATTTGATGGGCATTTGGGTTGGTTCCAAGACTTTGCTATTTTGAGACTGTTTCCAAATCTTAACGTGTTGTCAGACTGTCTTGTCACATGCACTAGATGCCTGTTTCCCTGGGGTGCTGTCCTTGCATGCTTTCTTTCTCTTTCTCTGGTGCTCCTTCCAGGTTGAGGAAACAGCTCTTTCTGTCAGGTGGTGGTCACTTGGTCCTTTCTCTCCAGCCTTCTCCCATGTCCCTTCTTCCTTTCACCTCACATCCTATTTGCAAAGGTGAATCTGTTGCAAGCATAGAGACCACCTGGGTCCCATCTCGACTTATTCTCAGGTACCAGAATCAAAATCACTTAAAATGAGGTCCTATGCTAGGAGCAATTAGGTCAATTTGTCCCTTGGGGGACATTCTAAAGTGGCTTCTTTTAAAACTTCCTTTAGAATGCGATCGCTTTAAAACCTCACTATTTCTTTTATATAACAGTCTAGGGAAGATCCTTACAGATTGTTAGCAGTTTTGGTTGCAAAGCTTCATTGCGGAAAATAGTTGAAAATTTTTTCTGAAATTAAGATTCTGGGTCATCTGTGCATTTTATTTACACATGCTTTCCTGATACTGTCCCTGTGGTGCAGACACACCAAGATCTTATTGCAGGTGAATACAGAACAGGTTGGTTTCAGCCACCATGCTAAGAGCTTGCTGTGCTCTGCAGTCTATAGAGTGAAAATGGAGACTCACATGAGACACACATGCCAGGGGCCAGGCACTAGTAGATGAACTGATCTATTCCTTACAGCATCCTCTGGGGGAGGATATACTTCTGTGATCCTCATTTTATAGAAAAGGAAGCCAGGCACAGAGCAGGTGACCAACTTGCCCAAGGTCACCCAGCTCATAGGTGGTAGAGCTGAGGTTTAAACTCCAGCAATCTAATTTCAGAGACAGTGCTTGAACCCACTTTTCTATACCTTCTGACAGACAGGAAGGTTTAGCACTTCCTTTGCAGAGTTTCTGGATTAGTCAGAGAGACATTTGCCAATCTAATTTAAGGCATACTGTGTTAAATACCGTAATAGAAACATAAAATAGAGTGCTCTTAGGCCTTGGATATTTTCATGTGTTGTTAAAAGCCATTTTGGATCTGCTTCCAATCCCAGAGAATTATCAGCCCCTCAGATAATCGCGGAAAATGAGGTAATATGAGGTAAAGGGCTATCCAAACCGGCTTTGCTTGTGAGTCACCACTCTTAGGGTTCAAATAGCTTTTCTCACACCATTTCCTAAGGGCTCTGTTTGTCTCTACCAGCAGGTCTCTGCCTTCCCAAGAACCAAATGCCCGGTTTCAGTCTTTGATTGTGCTTGCTTTCAAATGCTTTGTAGTAGGGACAGTAACCTGCAGAAAGGTGGGATGTGTGGCTTTGATCAATGACAATAGAATTGGTAAAGAACCAGATTACAAATTCCAAAGCCCAGACCCCTGTGACGATGGAACAGTCTTTGCATAATCTCCCCAAGCTTCTTCAGCTACAAAATGGGCAAAATAACACTTGCTTCTCTTTCTCCCCCTCCTTCTCCTCCTCCTCCTCTTCCTCCTCCTCCTCTTCCTCACCTGGTAGGAGTACTGTGAAGATAAAAAGCAATAATTGATGTGAAAATGCACAAAGCTCCATAGATGAAAGCTCTCTATAATGCCAACATATCATTACACTGACTTTATTAGGATTTCAATACGGTTCTGTGGCTCATAGAAGTAGCTCTTTCAGCTGGTCACATGAAGTCCTAGGGCTTTACTCGAGAACGGTCTTATTTACTGCGAATAGAGTTAGGTCACCACTATCCACGTCAGCAACAGCCTAGGGTTAGAGGATAGACATGTCCCAATTTGGGAAGCACCGTGTCACCATGCCTAACAACTGCATGTTTTGGGGCACCCCCTGCCTCCTGAAACAAACCACTGGAGACCGTTAGAAAGCACTTCCTTGTATTGGCACTTGTGCTGTTTCTCTGCAGCTTTGGACTTCGCAGAGCACATCAACCTCTGGCCCTTGAGGTGTTTGAAGACGGACACCCTGCTCACTCAGACATTGCTAACTCAGCTTTCTTCAGCTGTGTCTTACGTGATGAGGTTTTGAGTCCTCTCCTCCAGAGAGGAGAACCACACACCAATTCCAGAACCACACGCCACACTCCAGGTAGTCTGAACAAAGCAGATGACCACCTGGTTATTCTGCTACCACAGCCTAGGATTATAGAGTTTTTGATCGCTTTGTCATAGTTTACTGTAGCAGCCCTAGGGGTTCTTCCTGCCTGCTGCATAAAGAAAGACCACATCACTGTAGTAAAGAAAGCACTTCAAAGTCAGAATGGCGATTATTAAAAAGTCAGGAAACAACAGGTGCTGGCGAGGCTGTGGAGAAATAGGAACGCTTTTCCACAGTTGGAGGGAGTATAAACTAGCTCAACCATTGTGAAAGACAGTGTGATGATTCCTCAAGGATCTAGAGCCAGAAGTACCATTTGACTCAGCAATTCTGTTACTAGGTATATACCCAAAGGATTATAAATCGTTCTGCTGTAAAGACAAATGCACATGTATGTTTATTGCAGCACTTTTTACAGTAGCAGACTTGGAACCAACCCAAATACCCATCAATGACAGACTGGATTTAAAAACCTGTGGCACATATATACCATGGAATACTATGCAGCCATGAAAAATAATGAGTTCATGTCTTTTGCAGGGACATGGATGAAGCTAGAAAGCTATTATCCTCAGCAAACTAACACAGGAACAGAAAACCAAACACCACATATTCTCACTCATTAGTGGGAGTTGAACAATGAGAACTCATGGACACAGGGAGGGGAAGATCACACACACTGGGGCCTGTTGGGGTGTGGGGGGCAAGCGGAGGGAGAGCATTAGGACAAATATCTAATTCATGCAGGGCTTAAAACCTAGATAATGGGTTGATAGGTGCAGCAAACCACCATGGCACATATATACCTATATAACAAACCTGCCCCTTCTGCACATGTATCCCAGAACTTAAATAAAGTTTCCCATTCTCTTAAAGAAAGCACTTAATAGACAAGAGGCTGGCCACACCACGTGGGAAATAGAGTTCATGCATCAGACTTCCTAAATTAGGAGTTTTTCAAAGGGAGTTTGGGGGACGGAGTGGAGCTGGCTGGGCTTGCTGCTGATGGGTTGAGGTGGAGATGAAATTGTGGTGGGTTGAAGCTGTCCTCCTGCAGATTGAATCACTTCTGGGAAGTGGAGGGGGTGCTCAAGAGTGGGGTGGGGTTGGTGGGTACAGTTGGAGCCGTGGGTGTCAAGACATTCAAAAAACTGGAAAATATATCTCAAAAGGCCCATCTTAGGTTCTACAATAGTGGTGCTATTTGCAGGAGTAGTTGAGGAAGTTGCATATCTTATAACTTCCGGAATAATGGCTGACAGTCGTTTATGTCTGCAGCTTAGCGGCACTAAGGCACCTCTCCCCCACGCAGCCTGTCGGCCTCCCATTAGCTTTATAAAAGTGATTGAGTTTTGGGGGAGACCTTTTTTCAGGTAAACTATAACTTAAATGTCTCTCAAAGTCAGCCTGGCCCAAAAGCCTAGGAATAATTTAGGGAACAGCAGAATATGGGGGATCCGTTAGTTTAGCTCACTGTTAAAATTTTTCTCATTGATATAATTTTTGCAAAGCCTGTTTCAGAAGCAGGCAAGGGGTGACACTACTGACAATCTCTGCATCCTGCTAGATCGTGTCTCCCATCAGCTGTGACTTTTAAGATTTTTTTGCAAAAAGTTACATTTATCTCTCAACTGAAAATTGTATTGAATTTGGTGCCAAGCTCTTCAGGTCTTTTTAAATCCACATTTTGCTGTCTGACATATTAACTGGCCTCTGCAGGTGGTAATCCAAGTGTCTGGGTGTTTATTCTAGAAAGAATAAAGGGTTTATTTCCTGTAAATACAGTGAATTTAATTTGATCCACCATACAGGGATAGTTTTGGTAAGAATGCTCCCTGCTTTTGGTTACATATTGCCCGGGATAAGAACAAGAAATACTTTTCTATCAACCAATGCATGCCCTTTTTAACTCTATAATTGTCAATCATCAAGTTACTGATCTACCTGTGTCTGTGTCTAAAATGCTTTACTGAAGCCCCCCTTGTCTGCTTCATTTTCTGTGGTCTTCCAGGTTTGTGGATTGGGTTGGCTCCCAGGGCACCACCATTCTTGCCCCCTTTTATAATCCATCCATTTATTGTTTCTGGGATTAATTTCTAGCTGAGCCACCTGTACCTTGGAGATTTCTCCTTTTCTCCCTTGAAAAAAATGTAGGCATTTGCCAGATTCCTTGCTTCTGTCCTGCTCTGATGGATCATGTCCTCTGAGCCCATGATACAGTTTGTCCAGATGTGAGATTTGAATTCATTTGGAGCAGTTAGACATTTTCCTCCTACCCATTCATCATGCCTTGGGGTCTGCTTTCTTTGTTTTGTCCTTGGCAATCCAAAGGCAGTCCTCCTTGGCAGGAAAGTCAAAGGCAGCTGGAAAAGGAATGGAGCTCTTTTTCTGACCTCCATCAGCAACACACTATGAATGCCAGCCAGTTGTCTCAGGCCTTCTTTGATGTTCTCCTGGTTCTGAGCCTCACAAAATTCTTTCAAATGTTACTTTCAGTCTTATTTTTTTTCTTTTTTTTTTTTTGAGATGGAGTCTTGCCTGGTGGCCAGGCTGGAGTGCAGTGGTACAATCTCGGCTCACTGCAGCCTCCACCTCCCAGGTTCAAGCAGTTCTCCTGCCTCAGCCTCCCAAATAGCTGGGACTACAGGCATGTACCACCACGCCCTGCTAATTTTTGTATTTTTCATAAAGATGGGGTTTCACCATGTTAGCTAGGGTGGTCTCAATCTCTTGACATGGTGATCTGCCCACCTTGGCCTCCCTATGTGTTGGATTATAGGTGTGAGCCATAAGTGGATCTTATTAAAATGGAGGTACTTCTAAGAAGGATTATACTTTGAAACATAAAACAACCAGTGAGGTGCTAATATATTTGCAAAGCTGCTAACTCCGCTGATGCAGTTGCAGGGGTGGATGTGTCTTTTAAAGGAAAGCACCCTGAATTGCTCACCTGTGGCTGGTCTGAAAAATGTTTCCTTCCCAGGACACTGTACCTGGCACCACTGAATGGTGAAGAGCCACAGCCTGTTATGTTTGGGGGAAATGCTCCATCTTGGAGTATGTTTGCAGGAACTAAAGTGAGAAGAGACGTAGCTGAAGAAAACTTGAATTAGGAGTTAGGAAAGCTGGGCCATATTCCTATGATCTGCTTCTGTAGAGTCCTTCTCTATAAAACGAGAATGTTGGATCGTCTTTAAATCATCTGTAAGGTCATTCCCAGCATGTGATTCTAAGATACTTTCTCCTAATCTTATCCCATCTTTACCACTGTAGTTGGCTCTGTGTCCTGTATGCAAGTCATGTCACCTCTTTGGTCCTTAACTTCATTGATTTTAGAGAAATGAGTAATTGTTCAATTTTCTAAAGAGCTGCACCCCATGGGAGCCTGGGGAGAGGCAGGATGGGGATGTGGAGGGAGATCCTGTGCTCCCTCCCTTGTGCCTGTTCACCCACAGCTCCATACTTACCTGTTGGTCTTCCGCCTAAGCTTTCATTTGAAGAGAGGCTTTTGTTGTTTCTTTGTCTTGTATGCGTCCATGTAGTATAATATCATAGATGACTCTGAGGACCCCATCTAGCTCAAAAGTTAGATATTGAGAGCAGGGATCAGACTTGCCATTCTACTTTCATGATCCTTCATAGAGCCTCAAGTATAGTAGGTGTTCCACAAATGGTTGTTGGATAAATATGTACTGATAACAATAATTAGGAACGAGCTCTTATTCCATGCTCGGTATCCAGTGCTTTTATGGGTTACCTCAGTTAACCCTTAAATGAAACCTATAGAGTAGATGTTATTCTTTCTCATTTTACAAGTACAGCAATGGAAGTACTCAAACTTGAGTTGAATGGAGGCAACCTGATCTGAGAACCAAGACTCTTAAGCACCTTGCTGCATGGCCTCCTTTCTGCCTATAGGACATCTGACTGAGGTCAGGCAATGAGCAAGCTGGAAAGCAAGGCCAACAGGAAGGGCAGCATCAGTGTGGAGGTAATGCTGGAGTGAGGGATGATCCCAAGGCATATGAGAAAGGGCTTTGAGGTGAAGTAGAAGGTCGGTTTCACAGAAGTGAGCTCCCCAGACCACTGGCATCAGCATCCCTTGGGGATGTTTTAAAAATACAAATTCTGCCTGGCGTGGTGGCTCATGCCTGTAATCCAACCATTTTGGGAGGCCGAGGCAGGTGGATCAGAAAATCAGGAGATTGAGACCATCCTGGCCAACATGGTGAAACCCCATCTCTCCTACAAATGCAAAAATTAGTCAGGCGTGGTGGCACTCGCCAGTAGTCCCAGCTACTCGGGAGGCTGAGGAAGGAGAATTGCCTGAACCTGGGAGGTGGAGGTTGTAGTAGTGAGCCGAGATCATCCTACTGCACTCCAGCCTGGGTGACACAGCGAGACTCCGTCTCAAAACAAAAAAGCAAATCCTGGGCCCCATCCTAGACTTTTTCAATCAGAAAAGTTGGAGCTAAGGCCCAGGAGTTTATATTATGCTAATCCCTACAGGGGACTCTGATGTCTGCTAACACTTGCGAACCACTGCTGTGGACCAGCTTCAGGGACTTTGGTTTTGCCTCTGGAAAGTGTTGAAGCTTCTAGTTTTCTCACTGTTGAGATAAAAAATTTATATCTGTAGCAATATTTAGTTCTTTGCTATTTTCAAGGTAAGCCTAAACAAGATGTTTGCTTGGACCAGGAGATTCTAAGTATCTGATTCCTTCTTTCTACCTTCTGTTCAGTCTGTAACCTGAGGCCCGTCACTTAAGTCCTGATTCTTTGCCTGTAAAATGTGGTTAATGATGCTGTGCTCTCATATTGGGATAGCCAGAGAAATGTGTAATTAGTGGTTGTGAAGCATCTGGATCCCAGAGTGCCGTATAAATGCTATAGGATAATAACCAGTTTATGGCCTTAAATGCCGCCTACAACTTGACACATTTAAAATTTCTTCTCTGGATCGTAAAGTTTAAAGTTAATTTAACAGTTTGGTATTTGCACTTATTTTTTATTCATTTTGTAGCCGGAATGTTGTTTCTTTGTGCCTCTTTCAACCTTCCAGAGAAAATGGGTAAGACAACAAAAAGTTAAAAAAAAATCAAGACCTTCAGAGAAAGTAACCTCTCCAAAAGCATAATGTTTGATGATCAGACGTGGATTCTATAGATGTTTTGAACAGAAAGCTGAGATACTCCGTAGGTGCAGAGGTGATTAGTGTACATGAAACTGCTATTTCTTTGAGACTCCAGCCTGCGAGTCTTTAAAGAGTTCATCTTGGGCAGCATCTTCATTTCTGCTCATCCTTGTAACAATGACCCTCCTCCTTGGCTCTGGAATCCAAGAAATCTGAATCGTTTTTTTGACATGGTCATTCTTAGGTAAACACTTCCTTTTTCAACTTAGGTAAACACTTCCTTTTTTAGGCAAGACTGCTTGTCTTATGTACACACCCCTTGTAGAACTGTAGATTAGATTTACAAGAGTACAGCCTAGTTCATTCTACTCTAGTTCGAAGTCTTTTTCCTTCCCCTTAGTCTCAAGCTGATGAATGGCCAAAAAAGACCGAGATGAAGACTAAACAAAAGCATTTCTTTTAAGAGTTTAACTAGGGCTGAATTTATATAGAGAATGCAAATGTGGATCGATAATCAAAGATATGTGTATAAAAGAGGCTTTTACACCAACAGTATGGTGTGAAGAAAAAATTTTAAAATGCTAGATAACCATAGTTTTTATTTTGTATATTAAGACTTTAATATTGAAGCATAAGTATTGGGCAGGAAAAAACCTTCACTCTTTTATTACCATTTCCTGATTAAATGGTAAATTATACACTATTGCTGAATTTAAAAAACAAACAAACAAAAAACAGCAGAATAGGGCTAATCCAGACCCTGAATCAACACTCAGGTTAATTTAGAAATCAAGTCTCAAATAAACAGGCTTGTTTCTCCTTGTGCCTTATGCTAGAGGTCAAATGATTGCAATAGCCTAAAATAACAAATTGAGACATGTTTTTGTAATTGAAAATTAAAAAAAGAAATTCCACCATCTGCTGATGAAAAGAAAACTTTTACGAAAACTGCTGTTGGTTCTGAAGAAATATCTCTAAATTCTTCAGAAGACAGTCATGGTGCTTATAACAGATAAAAATCATTTTGGGCACCATTAACTGATTATGAACTACCTGAAAAATCATGCTTGTACTTAGAAGGGCCTCATGGAATCCTTTTAGCAGTTTCACAACTGTCTGGGGTTATTCATTGCAAACTGAAAAATGTTGCTTTTTCAAGTCCGAATAAGTCAAAATGAATGGGACGGCAGATAGACTAGAAGGGAAAAGGAGGAGGAAAAAGAGACTCCCTCCTCTGCATTTTGAAGATCATTGGCTGAACCCAAGAATGTCTTCTGTTTCTACTGAGCTTGATCACGATTTGCTAAGCACTACAGTGAAATGAAATAGTAGTATGGCTGGCAAATTATGAGTGTTGACAGCAAACAGACAGGAAGAGTTTAACTCCTCCTTATCTTCCACGCTAGCATTAAACCTTCAGATAAGGAGGAAAAAAAAAAAAGTCAGCAATTGGGACAGTGTGCCCTTCATAATAGAACATGGCCCAGCCAGAGATTTTTCTCATTTTTTGATCACCTATCTTCTCTGAGTCTGTCTTTTCTTATCAGGTGTAAATTATTTGTTTGCAGCATTTCTGAAATTGCTCTAAGAAGATCAATATAAAAGTGGTGAGGAAAGAATATAATTTCACCGCCCTCACCTCTCTGAAAGCTGGCTATTCTTGAGCTGTGTGTACTTCCTGCCAGCTCGGTAATGATGTATAGTGTGTCTGTAATCTGCAGAAACAGATCAAGAAATAAGTGTATTTTTATCATTGTTTGGATGATCCTAAAACATTTTAATATTATACTGTTTAGTCGGCAAATCTCTACAATAAAGAAAACATGATTGAATTAGATCATTTAAAGTTTCCTCTTATAATTCTTAAAACAGGGACTGTTGCTTTTCAGAGAAATTTTTTTTGTTAATAAATCTGAATGACAGTTTTCTGTGGTTTCTCACTTTTCTGAACTCCCAGAGCCCTCTCTGCGTGGACTATTCATATCTCACCTTTCAAGATCTATTTTTATGTGCTTGTTAATTCTCTTTTTATGCTCAAAACTGACCAGATTATAAACTCCTTGGAGGTAAGAATCATCTTCTATATTTCTCTATTTCTCAAAGGAGCTAAGTCAACAGCTGGTTAGGGTGTCGTAACAGGATTTTATGTGTTTAATCACATTTACTGATCTAACCCATTTCTTATTAAATTAATGTGTTCCACCTCAGCATATGTTAATATCCTAAAGTCATCTTGAAATGTATTATGTTTGCCAGTCTCTTTTGTAAAATAACCGTGGCCTCATTCAACATACTGGTTGGTAGTGAAGTGCTTCAGTACTGGGCTCTGGGTGTGTAAGATGGTCAGGATATTGCACCATTGACCTTCATCCCAGTGCACAGGGTCAGATTGGGTCATTTCTGTGTGAGTACAGTTGGGAATTGTTACCACTCTGAGAACCTTACACAATTGGACAGCATAAGAAAAACAGAGTCCCCTGCCTAGATGGATATTTATTTATTTATTTATTGCAATTAATAAAGAATTCACAAAGGTGGCCTTTCTGAAACTTATCTTTTGAAGTTAAATTTGGCCACTGATTGTCCTTCCAGAGACAAATTATTGTTCTTGGATGTTGTGTATAAGTGTGTGTTTTAGAAAAAACAAAGTAATCATTCAGCCTCAAGAACATATTGAAATTCTTAGAAATCCCATAATTACAGATTTGTGCAGGCATATTATATGAAGAAAAGAAAAATAACCCCCTAACTCTGAGGCCTTGCTTGTGCTCAGAATACATCACAGAAAAGTAAAGGGGAGAGTGGTGGTGGTGGTGGTACTGCTTTTATTTTTAGAAAAAGCAGAGGCTCAGATGAAAGTCTCCTTGGATACAGCGAGTCTGTTTAAAGGTATATGGTATAGCATGGGAAGTTTATTACAGATGTGAAATTATGCAGTACATAGCAAGGATCAATGTTTATTCACATTCTAAATTTAACCCATTTAAACGTCGCAGTGGGGAGTGAATTTGCTGTTTTGGCTTTTGGGCCTGAAATTCTCCCTACACTGCCATGTGGAACAGAGACAGAGTTATGGAAAATGTGGAAGGTTGTCCAAGCTCCCTCTCCTTTTGGGCAACATATTTGACTCCAGCTTATAAAGAGCAAGTCAGATCATTACAAAAATAAATTATCTTAGTCATACTGAGGTCCTGTCTTAGCCTTTGCTATGGTCTAGGGGGTGACAGAGGGCATCTGTCAGGCCCCTGTGGGGACAGAGGGCACACTCAGACGGGACGTTGAAAAGGAGTTAATGGATGGTTTGTTGACAGAGGTGTCAGCAGGTCGAGAGAACTAAGAGAGTCTGAAGCACCCAGGGGTGGCCAAGAGTGGGAAGCCATTCCCATCCCTGGGCCTGGAGTGGCAACAAGGGGAAATCGTGTTGCTGGAGCGTGGGGACAGCTAGAGCCACAGGAGAGGAGCTGGGACAGTGGTGGCGGTGGGGGGTCGAGTCTGCTTCCTGAACTGCAGCATGGAGCAGGGGGACAGCAGCAGCTCCGGATCTCTCCCGCCACCCCCTCTGTCCTGCCCCTGACTTCCATTGACTGCACCCAACCTGAAGCCAGAGGAAAAGAATTGAAGTAGTGCAGTGGGTAGAGGTCAACCCCTGGCACTGAAGAGACCCCTGGGAGAAGCAGACACCACCCCTATCAGAGAATCAGTTCTTCCCTTCAAAATCAAGAGATTATGAACAGTGCTTTTTCATTGGATTGACTGGGAGATGGAGGGAGGACAAGGGGAGGTTAAGAGAATTGCCATGTTCCGCTAAGAAACAGAATCTGGGTGAAGATTTGGCTTGTGTGATCTGAAAAAAGTAGATATTCTAATATGGTTTATATCCATCCAAAGGAGAAAATAAACAGCCCCGTGGAGCAGTGGTTAAGAACTCCAGCAGTGTTGCGGGACTGTCCAAGCTCCACCCAAGCTTGGCCCCTTACCAGCTGGGCTGTCTGGGGCAATTTTCTCTCTGAAGCTCTGTTTGCTCTTTTTTAAAGTAGGGAAAATGATTGTGCTTACCCTGTGGGGTTCTTGGGAGGCTGAAGTGAAACGATAATTGTAAAGTGCTTAGCCTGGAACAGAGTACTCTAAATACAGCTGCTAGCTGCTAATATAGACGGTCCCCGACTAATCATGGTTTGACTTACAAATTTTCAACTCTATAAGGATGCAAAAGTGGAATGCATTCAATAGGAACCATATTATGACTTTTGAAGTTTGATCTTTTCCGGGGCTGCTGATATGCCCTAAAACACTCTCTTGTGATCTGGGCGTGGCAGCAAGCCGCAGGTCCTCGTCAGCCACATGGTCTTGAGGGTAAACAGCCCATTCTCCACAGTGTACTGTGTTGCCAAGTGATTTTTGGATAGTGTATTTTGTGTTTTCACGTCCCATCATGTCTACAAAATGTCCATCTGTGTAAAGTATGCAACATTTTATTATAAAATAGGCTTTGTGTGAGATAATTTTGCCACACTGTAGGCTAATATAAATGCTCTGAGCATGTTTCAAGCAAGAGCTGTGGTGTTTGGTAGATTAGGTTTACTAAATGCATTTTTGAATGATGATATTTTCAACATATGATGGATTTGTCTGGGCATAACCCCATAGTGTACAGATGCTCCATAGTGTATAAATGCTCTTAACTTGGAAGTTAAGGAGCATCTGTACACTATGAAGATGAAGGCTTAATGTTGGCTTGGGTCATGTCTAGGAAGACATCCTTCTCTTTGCACAGGGAGTCAGAAATGGGGTGAGGATAAGGGCGTGGGCCATTCATGATCATTGAAAGGAAATATGGGCTGCAGTAGGCTGAGAAGCACCCACCCTCTCTCCCTTCTCACAGCTCGGGGAGAGGCTTGCTTCTGTATCCAACAATGGTAGTCTGTAGAGCCAGGAAGCGGAAAGTAGAGAGTAATTGAAGGATGCTAGGTTCCTAGCAGAACAGAGCTGGGCTAGGGGTGTGCAGAACAGCATGGGAGCAAGGGAGGCACATCCTGGTTCTACATCTCATTCTCCATGGCTGTCCCACACCAGGCATCCGTGGAGGACTCTGCCACCACACCCTGACCCACCCTTTTCTGAGCCCGCAGCCGCTGGAGCTTCATGCCAGGGCTCCTGTTGAAAGGTGTCCCGAGGCCCTCAGGGCTCAGCGTCTTACTCTCAGAAAATGACCACGCTTTGGAGAGGAGATGACACAGTGAGTGGGAGGGGCACATGCAGCTAAGTGCATTTCAGGAAGAAATTGGGGTCTCTTGAGGAAAAAGGATCTGAAAAAGAACTACAGATGAAATTGAGTGCTTTAAGTTAGCCCATTCTATTTGTATAGTTTTAAAAATAAAAACTGGAAGCAGGTTGTATGAACATAATGCACCAGCAGACTTGGGAATTAGGGGCAGAATGCTGCTCTAAATTCATGAAATCATGGCACAGTTTCATATTGAACACAATCTCTTCCTACCACTAACGCTTTCCTGGCTGATTTCTTCTCCAGCTGGAGACTTCTTTCTGGTTTTCCAACTTATGCTCCACCCTCACCCCAACCCACTCATAAACCAGTGGCTGCCGGAAACAGTGTCTTTCATAGAGGTGAGTTCTGGATTTTCAGTAGTAATGGCCAAGAGCCAGGGACATAATGAGTGTGTGTGAGCTAGTGAGAAAAGGGTAGCTGATGATAGAAAATGCACAGTGCTGTGCATGGAGACCTGCAGTCCTGGACGTTTTGAAGATTACCTGGCTTTTGACAATCAATGGATTTGATCACCTTGCTATAAGAAAAGGTTAAAAACATATCAAAAGCCAAATGATAAATTCAGTTTCTTTTTTCTTTTCTTTTTTTCCTTTGAGACGGAGTATCCCTCCATTGCCTAGACTGGAGTGCAGTGGCACCATTTCAGCTCATTGCAACCTCTGCCTCCCAGGTTTAAGTGATTCTTCTGCCTTAGTCTCCCGAGTAGCTGGGATTACAGGTGCACACCACCATGCCTAGCTAATTTTTGTATTTTTAGTAGAGACAGGGTTTCACCATGTTAGCCAGGCTGTTCTCAAACTCCTGACCTCAAGATTACTTGAGGCCTCCCAAAGTGCTGGGATTACAGGTGTGAGCCACCATACCCAGCCTAAATTCAACTTCATAGTGACTATTTTACCCCACATGATGAGCATGGAAAATGTTGGCATATTGAGTCATGGCAATTTGACATCACAAAGCCACAAAGGTGAAAAAATAGCAACATTATTACTGTAATTCTGTGTGGAATTCTATGATTTTAAAAGTTTCAGCCAAGCATGGTAATCCCAGCCATTTGGAAGCCCAAGGTGGGTGGCTCACTTGAGCCTGGGCAACATGGTAAGTCCCCATCTCTACAAAGATTTCTAAAAATCAGCCAGGTACGGTGGTGTGCACCTGTGGTTCCAGCTACTCAGGAGGCTGAAGTGGGAGGATCACTTGAGCTCAGGAGTTCCAGGCTGCAGTGAGCCTTGGTTGCACCACTGCACTCCAGCCTGGGTGACAGAGCCAGACCCTGTCAAAAAAAAAAAAAAAAGGAATTTTAATGCTTGTCATATCTCTGTCCCCATAAACTGGTAAAGGCTAGGGTCAAAGGACTAGAGTGGAGTAGGAAAGTCAAATGCAGAAATACTCCCCCATGCGTGGACCAGAAGATGTGCTGGAGTATATCTGTATACCTAGTGTTTGCACTATTTCTAAGACATTATTGACACCTGGAATGAGTCATTTCTTAAGTGTGACAGATAAGTTATCTTAATCAGTGGATACCTTTTGAATAGGTTGATCTAATCATTTTGAAAATATTGGTGACATAAAATGCATCTAAAAAGGCATCTGAAATCGACAGTAGACATTACAGTGGTGGTCAAGAACAGAGAATGCCTTCGTTCTGGAGCCATCTGTTTAGTGTTGTGGTGCTTATGGGAGTGGACCTATATGGAGTCACTCATGCAGTCTCTGTCACGGTACTGGGACCAACAGAAATGCCTATTGCAATATAGCAGATTAATTCTGAAAATAGAACCAATTCCTAAAAAGCCAAAGATTGCATCTGAAAACCTAAAAACAGCCCTTGCTGGAGGCTCAGGCTCTTGCTCTCAAACGTTACTACTAGTTGATATGAATGGTCTGATAGGGCCCAGAGAAGAGCACCCACTTCCTGCCAGAGAGGGCACGAAGCCATGGACACAGGAGTTCTCAGTAAGTGCTTCCTCAGCAGACACAAACACTGAGGATAAAGGACCTTTCAGTATGTTGTTCGGGGAACCCAAATCTAGTCATTTCTGGCTGCTTTCTTAGCTTTTTCCTTTTCTAGTTTTTGAGTTGTGACAGCCAGATCCTCGCCGTACTAGTTAGCAGTCTGCAGACTAGAGCCCGTGTGTGTCAGGTAAGGCACTCTGCAAATCCTGGCGAGGAAGGAGACTTACAATCAACTCGATTGTTCTTTTCCTCTTTCCTCAGATCCGCCAGCTTGTGCCTGCCTAGTCCCATCCGCACTGTGAACAGGGGAGATGATTTGCCTCAGTTGCACCTTGCACTGAAAAAGCAGTACTGATGGCTGTGCAGACATTCCTAAAGGGAATCTTAGTATTTTTTCCTCCACTTTAATAGGGGTCATCCAGTTGGTTGAGCAAACATGTATTGAGCAACTGATGTGTACAAGCATTCGGCTCTGCTTTGTTGCTGAAGAGAGTAAAGCTGCCAGGAAAAATGGAGGGGACACACAGACAGCTCCAGTAGGGTGGCTTTGCTCTGGGACTCACACCTCTTCATTCTACCGGAAGCCAGAAGGTACTCACCAGGGACAATTGTGATGGGAGTTCTTCCATGAGCAGCAAGAGCGAATGGGCCACTTACCTACAAGAGAAGGTGGGACAGCAGATCCCTCCTGGAGAATCTCCCTTGTGGCGCTCTCCTTGCCCTCTGACAGATTGCAAGCCTGAAATCTGTCATATTTGAAAAGTTGCCTGATCCGCCAATATTTGCTTATGTAAGATAGATACTGAAAGATGGCTTTTGTTAAGGAACTGACTCCCAATAAAAATGGTTAACTAGGCCCGGCACAGTGGCTCACGCCTGTAATCCTAGCACTTTAGGAGGCCGAGGTGGGCGGATCACCTGAGGTCACGAGTTTGAGATCAGCCTGGCCAACATGGTGAAACCCAGTCTCTACTAAAAGTACAAAAGTTAGCTGGGGGTGGTGGCTGCCTGTAATCCCAGCTACTCAGGAGACTGAGGCAGGAGAATCACTTGAACCTGGGAGGTGGCAGTTGAAGTGAGCCGAGATCATGCCACTGAACTCTAGCCTGGGTGACAAGAGCAAGACTCCATCTCAAAAAGAAAAAAAAAGGTTAACTAGCCATTATGAGAAAACAGTCTTTCATTAAAAACACTTAACCTGAGGCTGGGCATGGTGGCCCACACCTGTAATCCCAGCACTTTGGTATGCAAGGGCGATAGGATCACTTGAGCCCAGGAATTCAAGTCCAGCCTGAGCAACACAGTAGATCTCTGTCTCTCCAAAAAAATTTTTAAAATTAGCTGGGTGTGGTGGCATGCACACGTAGGCCTAGCTTCTCGGGAGGCCGAGGTGGGAGGATTGCTTGAGCCCAGGAGTTAGAGACTAGGAGTTCAAGTCCAACCTGCAACATAGTGAGTCCCTGTCTCTACAAAAAAGTTTTTTAATTAGTTAAGCATGGTAGTGCACACCTGTAGTCCTCTCTACTCCAGAGGCTGAGGCAGGCAGATCTCTTTAGCCCAGGAGTTTGAGGTTACAATGAACGATGATTGCACCACTGTACTCAAGCCTGGGTGACAGAGCAAGATTCTGTCTCAAAAAAAACAAAAAAACAAAAACCAACTTAACCTGCAAACCAGAAAATCTCCTTGCTTTTCAGAATGCTTGAAGTGAAAACAACAGTCCAACCCTTTTACCTCCATCTTCCTCTCCCTCCCTGGCACACAGCCTGGCAAACTCCTACTCATCTTTCACTGCCCGGCTCCAATTGTCATCTCCTCTGTGAGGTCTTCCTTGCTAGCTTCCCACTCGCCCCTGCCAGGAGCCTGGGTCTTGTCTTCCGGCACCCACCACCTTTGCATGCACTCCGCCATAGACTCCCTTCTGCTTGATTCCCTCCAGAATTGGGAGCTGCTTCAGAGAAAGGACTTTGTCATCTCTATGCACCCAGTGCCTAACTTGGGATCGGGAATGGAGTGATGGGTAAATGTTTGTTAAATGGACAGAGGAGAACATGAACAAATGATCTTTTATCAAGGCACAGGTGTGTAAATATACAATTCCTCCTTATGATCATGCTGCTGAAAATAGATAACCAGAGGTACCAGTACAAACAGCCTCAGAGAGGAGCTAACTGTTAAGGAAAGGTTTGTTTTAATATTTAATTTGAGACTCTGGTAGTGGAAGCAGGAACTTTCACATGCTGTGATTAGGAAGACAAATGTCCCACTGTGCAAACAGCAAGAGGATATGACTGCCGCCAGCACATGGTACAGCTGTCCCCAACTCTATGAAGGCATGCAACACTCTGATAACAGCGGAACACAGGAGGGGGCCTATTCTTCTTGCTCCTTATGTAATGCGAATACTTTCTCCTACGGAAATCATTGGGACCACTTGTTGTTTGCCTTACTCTTAACCGTTTAATTATGGACCTACTGATGCTGTCACCTGGGCTGCCACAGGGTGACAGGAAGACTTTCCTTCCTGCATACATTTGTTCAAGCATTTGGCGTGGAAGTGATAAATGCATGCTAATGCAGAGCTTAATGTGGAGCTTTAAATTAGCATCTTGCAGGTTGTGAGGGATTGCTTTGGCTGTGGGGTCCTTACTCTTGCTTCTTCCTGTACATCACAGACACACTTCCTGTGCTGTTTGTGGCTCTGTGGTGTGGTTGATGAGGTGTCTGAAGTGTTGCTAATGCATGCGTGTGTAATCTTTAGAAATATTTTCCCTGAAAGCAGTTATTTTTAAAGCAAGTGATAAGAAACCACAGAACACCAAAACCCAGGAGGAGAGGAAAACCGGAAGCCCCTGGTCTTAGGAGGCTTCAAGAATCAGAGCCAACTAGACAGCCTGACTGGGCCCCATCGATTTTTACTGGTCTTACAGTAAGGGGTAAGGTTTAGGTTGGAAATAGATGAAGGTAGGCTTAACATTCTTAAAAAGAGACTGAAGTAACAGCTTGAAGGTTGTGAAGTAGATGAATTTAATTCTTAGGGTAAAATCGTAGAGGCCAGTCTTCCCAAGATGACTACTGGGTGTACATTTTATTGGCCGTAATTTATTCTTATGGGATACAAATGAGTTGGCCAACTTTGGGCAAGGTACCATCCTCTGTGGGCTTCAGATTCCAGGTCTGTAAAATGGGATGAGAGTACCCACTTCATAGTGCTGCTTGGAAATGAAGTGTGATAATATATGTGCAGTCCTATGATATTGCAGGGTCCAGGATGAGAGACAACATTTTATAATGAATAAAGTATGGTTTTCAGAGCTGGACAATGCTAGATTTGAATATTCAGCTCTACTATGTATTAATTATGTGATTCTGGGCAACCTCACTCTTCCTCTCTTTATTCGCCTGTGCAATGGGGCTAATAATACCTATTTTATACGCTCGTTGTGAGTTTTGTTTTTTGTTCTGTTTTGTTTTGTTCTATTTTTGAGACAGAGTCACCCTCTGTCACCGAAGCTGGAGTGCAGTGGTGCGATCTCAGCTGACTGCAATGTCCACCTCCCAAGTCCAAGCAATACTCCTATCTCAGCCTGCTGAGTAGCTGGGATTACAGGCAAGTGACACCATGCCTGGCTAATTTTTGTAATTTTAATAGAGACGGTTTCACCATGTTGGCCAGGCTGGTCTTGAACTTTTGACCTCAATTGATCTGCCTACCTTAGCCTCCCAAAGTGCTGGAATTACAGGTGTGAGCCACTGTGCTCGTCCCTGGTTATGAGTATTAAATAAGACACTGCATGTGAAACATCTAACAACTTAACCTAATGAAAGACTATCAATAAAGGCTAAGATATCTATATGATATCTGTCAAAATTATCTTTCACAAAAGGAATGTTATCAGATTTTATTTTATACAAAGTCTGTCATACTATAATTTATTTTGAACCCCCAATGACACTCTGTAAAAGACAAAATAGACTTGAAATGACCTTAATTAATGATAGTTTTGGACCCTTGTAGTGGTCACTCAATGGAATCATTTTTTAAAAAGGAAGCTAAGAAATTTAACGTAGGTGTATTTATATTACAAGTGCATGTAATTGTAACCATCTTTTTAAAAAAATTTGCTACACACCTTTTTTAATGTAAATGATATAAAAGGGTATAAGTAAAAACCAAATTGGCTGGGTGTGGTGGCTCACACCTGTAATCCCAGCACTTTGGGAGGCCGAGGTGGGCAGATCATGAAGTCAGGTGGTCGAGACCATCTTGGCCATGGTGAAACCCCATCTCTACTAAAATAAAAAAATTAGCCGGGTGTGGTGGTGCATACCTGTAATCCCAGCTGCTCAGGAGGCTGAGGCAGGGGAATCACTTGAATCTGGGAGACGGAGGTTGCAGTGAGCCGAGATCGTGCCACTACACTCCAGCCTGGCAAAAGAGCAAGACTCCATCTCAGAATTAAAAAAAAAAAATCTTACTACCTCTCCTGGCCCTCCGCCACCCAGATCTTCTCTGCAGACAGACACAACCTCAGCCCTTTGCAGACTCTTCCAGACCTGTTTCCTGTACTGAAACTCCAAGCTATACTTCCTTTAAAACATTTAACATCTTGGAGAGTTTTTCATAGTAGCCACCTCATTTTTTTGTACCTTCATAGTATTCCATAGCAGATTTTTAAAGATCACTTTTAAAAGCAATATAACAATATTGCTTTTTGTTAGTCATATTATAACAATGCTGGCCAGGCACGGTGGCTCACACCTGTAATCCCAGCACTTTGGGAGGCCAAGGAGGCAAATCATGAGGTCAAGAGTTCAAGGCCAGTCTGGCCAACATGATGAAACCCCTTCTCTACTAAAAATACAAAAATCAGCTGGGCATGGTGGCACATGCCTATAATCGGAGCTACTTGGGAGGCTGAGGCAGGAGAATCACTCCAACTTGGAAGGTGGAGGTTGCAGTGAACTGAGATAGCACCACTGCACTCCAGCCTGGGCAACAAGAGCGAAACTCTGTCTCAAAAAAAAAAATACCACATATAACAATAAAATATATATGCCAATATAACAATATAATATGGCTATGTTGTGGAGACGACCTTCAAGCTGAATAAAAGCCAGCTGCTCTTATGTAATGTGAATATGTGACTCTGGATAAAGTGTCCAGTGGCAGCATTTGTACAGGGCCTTTACAATTTTTTTCTTTCAAAAGATTAAGGAACAAGCAAGTATGATGTGCTGTGGGAAAAATAATGTCTTCGATGACTAAAAATCATTTGAAGCTCAAATATACACATAGAGAAATTAAAGTTGTTTCACGAAACATGAGTTCAAGAAAGCAATATTTCTAAATTTATTATTTTAAGCATGAGTTTTAATTTGTGCAAACAACTGAATGAATTCAGGTATATATACATATTTGAATTAAGTATTATGAGTAGATATCTGACCATTCCCTTTATGTTATGAAGAGTTTTTATATTTAGAAATCTTTTGGGGAAAGATCTCATCAGGAAAATGCACACTGTCTTCTGCTCGGGGTTGCTTAGTGGGGTCTCAATATTTAGCAGCTTTGTTCTGACCAAGCAGAAATCAAACAGTGCAGAGCAGGCTCAGGCTAAAATGGCAGTTTCATTAGTAAGGGCAGGCAGGAAGGCTATTAGCCAGGTGTGCTTGCTAACCACTGAGCCCCCAAATTAAGCAGGTTTACCTGTCCTTCAGGCGCTGCAGAGCTAGACCACCAGGAGGGCAATCCTGTACCACCTGGATGGTGCTCCTAAGGGCTGGCACAAAGTCAAGAGACAAATTGCTCCCACCTGCTGAGGGAGAAAATCTAGGACAAGATGGAGGCTGGGAGTTCACCTACTGAGTTTGCTTCACAAGCCAGGAGTGTATTTTGGCATGAAGCATGTCATCATTTAGACTAATTCTCAGCACATATATGAGACATGCAGGTAATTCCCTGGCACATAAAGGGTTCATTTGTTTCCTTAAGGAAGGAAGGATGGCTTCACTGCAACTGCTGGCACCCCCATACTGCCTTTGAACCTTCAAGTCAGGAGGAGCAGCTTCAGTCACAGGGTCTGGTTAGGGAGAATGCAACTGCTAGGAGACTGGGGATTGAAGGCATCCTGGAGCTTCCCACCAGGAGAGCACTTACAGAGCATCTAGCCCATCTCTATATTCACAGATGGGAAAACCAAGGTCCAGGTGAGCCAAGGTTGAGGGAGTAGCCCCAAATCACCCAGAACTGGGAGTGGAGCAGGGGCAAGAAACCCATTGTCTTTCAGGCTTCTGCTTGGCTTGTTGATGAGAGCACGGTTTTCTGCCTTGCCTGTGACTCCCCTCTCTAGAACTCCCTCCTTCACATGTGGAGGCACAGCCCGTGACCCTCTGATAGTCCAATTCCCCTGCAGCAGTTCTGATTTCAGCCTGTAAGACAAACAAGGATGTGGCAAGCCAGAGTGACTGGCTGCCGACATGATATGAATTACTACAATTATGTTCACCGCACCAATTGTTATGAACGGTGCCAGTTGAGGGAAATGACTCTGCTAGGTCAGAGAGCCCATTTGTTGCCAGGCCAGCATGGAGCGCTGTACCTCTATGAATAGAGATCAGTAGTATCTCTACTGATAGTGAAATCTGGGGAAGAGTTGCGCGTAGTACTTGATAGTCAGAGCGCCCTTGAAGAAGAATGGGGGAGACAGAAAGAGGCAGAAGGATGCAGGGAGAGAGGGAGAGGGCATCGCAGTTAGTGAGATTTCACTTTATTTGTTCTAAAAGGTGGCAGAAAAATGTCATGCGTTTTTTTCTAATTCTGCAATGCTTTTTGTTTTTTGTTTGGAGAGGGAGTCTCACATTGTCACCCAGGCTGGCATGCAGTGGTGTGATTTCTGCTCACTACAACCTCCCCACCTCAGGCTCAAGTGATTCTCCTGCCTTAGCCTCTGCAGTAGCTAGAATTACAGGCACCTGCCACTACGCCCAGCTAATGTTTTGTATTTTTAGTAGAGATGGGGTTTCACCATGTTGGCCAGGCTGGTCTCAAACTCCTGACCTGCTGCTTTGTCCTCCTCGGCCTCCCAAAGTGCTGGGATTACAGGCATGAGCCACCGCACCCAGCCCTCTAGTGCTGTTTTCTACAGTGTTCAAATCGTGTTCTATCATTGAGGCAGATCAGACATAAGAAAGAACTGAAAATTTTACTTTGGCTTCTGTACTGCTGACTCCCCTTTGGGACTAGGGTCATATGGAGAAAAATAAACGGATTCCAGAACCAAACAGATCTGGATTTGAATTCTATTTTTTCAGCAATCATGTGTTCTTGGGAAAGTGACTTACTCTGCTTCAGTTCCCTCATGTCTAAGAGATAAAAACACATACCCTTAGGGACCACTGCTCCATGCTTCCTGGGTACCCTGAACGTTGTCTCTTATAACCCTTTTTGTAGTTTATTAAAATCACTCGTTTGAAGTTTGTTTACCTTCATTGCTGGACTGAAGGCACATTGAAAGCAGTGACTGGACCTGCCGTGGTCATAGCTACATCTTTATCCTGTGGTACAGTGCCTGGTACATAAGTATTCGCTGAAAGGATGGATGGGGAGATGGATGGTTGGATGGCTGGATGGTTAGATGGATGGACGAACAGAGGAATGGATGGAGAGATGATTGAGGAAAGTTGTCAGGATCCCAGATAATGTATGAAATGAGCCTACTCCAGAATCTAGAATAACCAGGCACTTAAAAATTCCTGTCCACTTCTGGTGGAAGACCCCACCTTCTCTTCCATCTCTGTACTTCAGGACTGTTTGACTCCAAATATACTATGGCCAAAAAAAATCATTCTTTGCTGGCCAGTAACAACAATGCCAGGGGGAATGATTTATGGGTTGCTTTAATGAGAGGCTTGTCTATCACTGCCACAACCATCATATATCTGAGGAGACACAAATGCCCATGCTGAACTCAAGATGCACCAAAAAAGATATCATTATAATAGAAGAAAATGGTGGCTCTTCTAATGGCAAGAGTGGAGAGCTGACTGGGGATACATATAAATTGTCTCCTTCTCTAAGAGCTAACCTCTTCAGGAAGGGGATGAATAAAGGAATAACTATGAAGAAATAACTGAGTAAAATAATCTTCTCTCTCCGTTCCAGCAGTGCTTTAGGTGTGATCTTGGCCTGTAACACTTCACTTTCTACCTTGTGTTACGATGATGTGTACACGTGGCCGGGGCTGGATGCTCAGCAGGCATCAGTTAGTGCTCACTGAATAAATGAATAAGTTGATGTCTTATTTCATCTCCTAACTGATTCCTGTGGTTAGATTCTGCATCTTGCCTTTATATCTGTACCCATGTCTAGTGCACCATTTTGTACCAATTTGGCCATAAGCTCTGGGTAAATATTTGCTGGATGAATAAATGAATGCCCAAAAGGGCTTCTTCTGGAGGAGGGCCAGGAAGACATTCCTTTGATGAAAATAGTTTGTAAAGAGGCAGGGAGATACTGGAAGGAAGAAATGTCTGGGGAGGAGAGACAGGCCTCTGGGCTGAAGGGAAGTAGTGGCGGTGAGGTTGCCTCTAAAGAAATAGCAGGGGAGGAAGCGTGTGAGTGATAAAAGAGGAAATTGTCCACCAGGAAAGCATCTCCAACCTGCTGTGAGAAATCTGTATTTTGTAAAAAACTTAAAACCAGCAAGTGGGGAGAGGGTCTTGGGAGAGAGGAGACCAGGGATGTGGCCAGTGGTTTGGCAAAGGTAATGACGATGATAAACAAAAAGCTCCCGTGGCTTTTCTCTCCCTCAACCCCTTGTCTCCCTGTATTGCCACCATTTGCTTCCATTTCTCCACCAAAACTCCCTCTTACAAGCTCTGTTTTCTCAATTTCCACTTGCCCTTCAAGTCACTTGCCTGTGGCTTCCACCCACACCCCATGGCAAGGTCATCAGAAACCCCCATGTTACTGCAGCAACGGCCCTCCACACGAATCTCGCTGGAGCAGCTGCTGACTCTGTTAACCACTTCCCCCTTTTTAAGTGTCTTGTGCTTTGCCTTTCATGTCACCCCAGCTCGGGGTTTCTCTCCTATCGCTCTGGTCTCTGCCTCTTTCCCTCTTCTTCGCATTCCTCCAGTGCTGGTGCTCCTCGGGAGCTCCGTCAAAGGCCTCCCTTCCTCACTCTGATGTCCTCCCTGTGTCATGTCATCTACTTTAGTGTCTACAGCTGCCGTGTGTATGCTGGGATTTCCATTCCTGGATCTCCAGTCCAGGCCGCTTTTCTGAACTGCAGGTCCCTTAGAGATGTTCACTGGGATGTTCCTCAGCCATTGCTTTGTAGCAGGGAAAAGCTGCAAGCTTCACCGTCTGTCAGGCCTGCTTGTCCTCTGGTCTGCTCCTTTCTGTGAATGGCACCACTACCTATCCAGATGCTCCAGCCAAAAACCTTTCATTTTCCTCTGCTCAAGTCAGAAGTCATGCTCCCTCCTTTCCTTCCCTGTGCATATCCAGTTTATCATCAAGGCCTGTAGAGTCTGTCTTCTCCATGTCCTTCAAATCCATCCCATTTTCTCCATCCCCACTGACACCATTCAAGTTCAGGTCATTGTGCCACCTTCCTTGGTAACTGGCCAGTCCCTTGGTTGGTCTCATTGCCTCTTCTCTTTTTCCCATCTTCTCATCTTCCAGTCCACTTTCACTCTTAGCTGCAGTGATCCTTCTCAAATGCAATCTGGACTGTGTATTATCCCTGCTTGCATTTTCCCCTCCCTCTAGAAGAGGTAAGTCCTTAGCATGGTTGTAAAACACTTAATTATCTGGTTCTTACTTACTTCTTTAATACAATCCCTCACCCCTCCAAAACACCCTCTGGCTACCCACCCAGACACAGCGGAGCCTGTTTCAGCCAGCAAGCTGAGCCACATCTGCCTCTCAGTGCCATGTCCTGTCTTGCCTCTGGTCCCCGCAGGCCATACCTCAGCCTGTGTATCCTCCAAGAGCCCATTCATCCATATAGACACTCCTTACTGTGGACTTCTACAGTAGATGTCCGGGCAATAGCGTACCTGCTTGACTGGGCTCCGTGTGCTGTGGTAGCAGAGCTTACTCTTCTCTTTGTCTTTGGGGACTTTAGGCCTTGCTCTCAGGGTTTACTCCCCTGAGACTGCTCTTGAAGGACCCTGGACAGGGCTACTCAAGGCAGAGATGATTGGTCAAGGTATGGGAAGAGCCTGATTGCCCCTGCTCCATGCATCCTTCCAGAGGCTGAGGAGTCCTACCACCATCAGTGCTCTTCATATACATCCTCTTGCTATATTACATACAGTTACCTCCTTATTTGTTTGGGGCCCTCGAAAGAATGCAAGTTTTGAATTTCTATCTTTTACTTATTCAACGCTGTGAGCACCTGCTGTATCCTGGGATACAGCAATCAGGGGGCATTTCAATTGTGCCATTTGTGCCCAGCCGAGAGGTGGAGTAGGGGCTGAATATGGCCTGGGCTACCCTTACCAGGTCACATGCTCTGGCTTGGGGCTCTGTCCCTCAGAGGAAGCATCTTCTTTACACACAGGTGCTGTCAAATTGCCAAGCTGTACACCTGCCTGAAAAAGACAGCTTTTTCTAATGCACAAAAAGGTACCCATAGGCTAAGGGTGACCCACACATTGGAGGACAAGATAAATGAGGTTCCTACTCTCACAGTGCTGTCTGTCTGGCATGGGAAGACAAATATAAAGAAATATATAACCACACAGCAAAACATTTCAGAAGGCGGAAAAGCTCTACAAGATTGAAGAGAGTATCTGGGGAAATGCTTTAGGTTGGCTGGTCCAGGAAGATGTCTCTGAGGATCCAGAAAATTGAGGCGAAGATCCCATGATATGGAAGCCAGCCATGTGCAGGTAAGAGGGAAGAGACTGTGTGACAGCCTTAAGACTGGTATGATCTTGATGTGTTCAAGCAGCAAAAGAAAAACCAGAGTGGTTGAAGGCTAGAGGGTAAGAGGAGAGACAAATGTGATGACCAGGGAGATGTGGCCAGGGGCCAGATCGTGCAGAGTGTCATAAGCCCTCTCTGCCTGTTCACTGTGTTGTGCCCAAGGACTGGCTCATTGCATTTATTCAGTAAGCACCTGTTGAGTGAGAATCTCATCATGCAGCTCCATGTGGCCCCAGTGCCCTCTAGTGACCACAGACTCCAGCCCAAGGTCCTCCATGGCCTCATCATCTTCAGAAAGTCTCTTCCTCCTCTTGTTTTTGGGGCCCAGGCTCAGGGTCCAGCAATAATTCCTAGAATTTTTCTTACTATTCTCTGCTAGTAGGACTCAAACAGTTAAAAAAATCCCTGATTTGAGATTCGTAGTCAGACCAACAGCATGCCTTCATCCCTTACCTAAGCAGAGTATCCAAAGAGAATACATGGGTATCTAATTTCTCAGGGGAATGCGGGGAAACTGTACGGGGGACAAGCAGTAGCAAGCAGGTTCTCTAAAAGCCTTCAGATCTGGACATTGTGCAGCAGTTAGGATGATCTCCAGGTAGTCTTCGCAGCTCAGGCCTGGCACCATGTGGCCATGCTGGCCTGACAAGATCATAGCTACAGGCTGCACACTCTGTCCACGAGGGCATGCTGCTGAAGACCCACGCGTGGGTATAATGTGTGTGTCAAAGACATATTGCAGCCTGTGCACAGACACAGCATCCTACTCCTGCTGTTGTTTGCTTTCATTTGGATCCCAACCCATTCTGGGCCCATTAAGCTAATCACCCAACAAATTCTGAACTGTCATCTCATCGTGAGGCTGTTCCATGGCTGATTGCAAAACCTGTTTTCACCCAACTTCCCTGGAAAAAGCCCACTACAGCCCATTTACAAATGTGTGCATCAGTAAATCAAAAGTGACAGCACAGACCTGGCTTTTCTGGGAGAGGGGATGACAGAGGGAGGAACCCAGTCCTTCCCCGCTCTGTTTCTTAAATGATCCCCGATGCCATATACACAGCTTTATTTGAAATGTTCTGAAAAATAGGTCTTCAACTTCCTTGACAGATCATTCTCTACATCATTTGGCTCCTCTCATTTTCCAAAGCCTCTGCTTGTGTTTTTCTCTTAGTCTTGTCATCCTCCACTGAGCCCAGTGGAGGAATCTGGCTCTCCCGGATGTTTGCAGGTATTTCCTCTTCAGTTGTCACTTAGCCAAGTGGAGTACATGTGTTCTTTAATTTTTCTTCATTAATCAGTCTCCAGATTCCTTTACACTTGCTCCTCAGGTGATTCCATCAAATCAACATATTTCTGGAACTAAAAATGCCTGGAAGAATACAGCCTTCCAGCTGCAGCCACCCAAATGTGTAGATTCGCATATGTTCCCTGCACTCCATGCCCATATGTTTCCACAGGTTCACTTCCAGGAGTGTTCTCTGCCTCCATTTGCTTCCCTACAAATGCATACTTAGTCTCATCTGTGAGTTTTCTGAGTCTTAAGGCATCAAAAATTAAGATGTATATTGATAACAGCCCCGTGTTGGTGAGGGAGGGTGTAGAGAAATGGGCATTCTTGTATCCATCGCTGAGAGTTTCAGTTGATTTGACTTTTTTTTTTTGAAGGCCGTTTTCAAATAAAATGACCTTTTAAAATAAAAAATACACAGAGCCTTCACCCAGCAGTTCAACTTCTCCAAATCTATACTGCACTTATATCAGTGTAGCATTGTTTACAGTAGCCTATATTAGTCCATTTTCACACTGCTATAAAGAATATCTGAGACTGGGTAAAGAGATTTAATTGACTCACTGATCTACATGGCTGGAGAGGACTCAGGAAACTTACAATCATGGCAGAAGGCAGAGGGAAAACACACACCTTCTTCACAAGGTGGTGAGAGAGAGAGAGCAAAGAAGGAAGTGGCACTTTCAAACCATCAGATCTCATGAAAACTCTCTCACTATCATGAGAATAGCATGGGGGAACCCGCCCCCATGATCCAATCACCACCTACCTGGGTCCCTCCTTCAACACATAGGGATTACAGTTTTCAAGATGAGACTTGAAGTGACACAGACCCAAACCACATCATAGCCCAAAGTGGAAAATAGCCCAAATGTCTGTCAGTTAGAAATTGTAACATAAATGAATTAAGTATATTTTGCTATATTCATGTAATGGAAGGCCAAGCAACGGTTAAAGAAAGAAAATAACATAGATTTATGTGTACTGATGTGGACAGATGCTGCAGAAATACCATGAAATTCAAACAGCCAATTGCTGAACAGTATGTATGGTATGAAACCATTTTTGTAAATTTTTGTTCTAGCTATTCACAGAACAAAATCTGGAAGGATTCACACAAATCTCTTAATGGTGCTTTTCATTTTCCTGAGGTTGAGAACTTTCTACGTTATACATTTTTAAATTATTGGACTTTTTCTGTTTTTCCGCATTGGTGTATTACTTTAAAGTTCAGTAAAAACAACAGAGGTATTACTTTATTTTTGCTGTGCTCTTGATCCAGGAAGATTTGCTTTTATGCCACCTACTCCCTATTGCCTCATTGTCGCCTAGTCTTTCTCAGACATTGAGGAGCTCTCTGCGGGCTAATCCCAGAATTCCTTGTTTCTCCCCAAAGACCAGAACAGCAGCACCATCCTTTTGGGATTTAGTTAACTTTAGCACATAAGCTGTTCTCAAGGTGGCTTTCAAGTTTTAACCTGCACTTCCAGGCCCCTTTAACCAGCTTTTCCTTCCTCCTCTTTTCTTTTCTTTCTTAACATGTTCAGATTCTTTGGATTACTTCAATGGTCTTATTACCCATTTTTTAAAGGTTTTGATCATTTTCTAAGAATCTCTATTTCCCCTGAACACCCTTTCATGAGAGGAGCACCTGTTTCCCAGCCTGCTTAGAATTACACATTGATATTTGTTTCACAGAATTTTTAAAAGAGAGCCAAGGGAATCAGACATGGCCTTTTGCTGCAGAAGTAACTGTCCTTTGTCTCACTCCTAGCTCTTCCTGCACAAACACTGTACATGCTGTATGTGTTATTACAACAGTTACTCTTATTGGGTCTTTTTATATATACTTTATTTTTGAGGTGGTGGTTTGTTTAGTTAGTGTACTTTTTAAAAAACTAGCACTCCTACAAATCTATTTCTCATTTTAATTTTTATGTAAGCAATGTGTACAGAAAATTTTAAAATACAAGGAGCAAAAGAAGAAAAAGTAGAAATTACCTATATTTTTACTATCAGGTATAGCAAGTCTTAATAATTGAGTTTATTGCCTTCTTGATAATTTCTATGTATATGAATATTTACCTTTTCTTAAAAATTAGATTATATTTAATAAATTATTTTATAACCTGATTTGTTAATACTTAACAATGTAGCATAAATAGTTTCTTATCATTAAATGTAGATAATAACAGCAAGCATAGCATTTACTATATGCCAGGCATGAGATTACACATTTTATTTTTTCTCATAATTGATCTTATGAAACATATTTATGATTTTTTGTTTGCAGACTAAGCATTATAAACATTAACCCATCCAGTGCTCATAACAATGCTGTATGTTTGATGATATCATTATTTATATATATATATATTTTTTTTGAGATGGAGTCTTGCTGTGTCACCCAGGCTGGAGTGCAATGGTGTGATCTCCACTCAAAACAACTTCCGCATCCTGGGTTCAAGTGATTCTCCTGTGTCAGCCTCCAGAGTAGCTGGGATTACAGACATGCACCACCACGTCCAGCTAATTTTTTGAATTTTCAGTAGAGACAGAGTTTCACCACATTAGCCAGGCTGGTCTCAAACTCCTGACCTCATGATCTGCCCGCCTTGACCTCCCAAAGTGCTGGGATTACAGGTGTGAGCCACTGCACCCAGCCTGTTTGGTGATATTATTACTCTCATTATATAGATTTTAAAAACTGGAGCAGACAGATAAGTCAACTTGCTTAAGGTCACACAGCTAGTAAGTGACAGAGTTGGGTTTTAAACCTAAACAGTCTAGTTCCAGAGGCTATGCTCTCAACCACAAAGCTGTAACCCAAACTCTCATTTTCATAAATAAATGTATGATAATCATTTAACCACTCTCTTCTTTCTGTGTTTCAGTGGGTTTACTCTTAGCACAGCAAGGAACATCTTGTTCATGTGTATCTTTGTACATGCATTCAATTACTATGTTAGGCTAGATTCCCATGAATAGAATTGCCGAATCAAAAGGTTGACACATTTTTTTAAAGGTTAGGTACATATTAGTCAAAGTTTGTAACCAATATGCTTTCTAAGCCTCTTTGATCTTTATAATTCATTGTTCCTTTCTAAAAATATATAACTGTCTGCTGAGTTCAATAATAGTATTTTTTTTTTAATGTGGGGCTTCTTATTCTGTTTCCTGCCCTTTCCTTATTTCTTCAAAATGTTTAAAAAAAAAATACATTTTCAAAAGGCGTTATGCTTTATCTCATCAGTATTTCCAGCACCTTGTATCTCCTAGACTTTATGCAATAGGGGGTATGCACTGATGAAATACTGTCCTGCCATTTGGCTTAATGACAATTTTTCACACTACTAATTTTCTTTCTTTATTTCTTCTTTTAAGCTTCACAAGAATTGAAGTAACATATATAATACATACTAATTTTGTTCTCTTGATTTCAGTATATGTAAATTAGTGGGGACTGCCTGGCAAGGATGAATGATGTGTCAGAGGCCTGGAAGACAAGGCTCTCACCTCTGCCTCTAACTTGTTTTATAACCTTAAGGAAACCACTTAATCATTCTGCATTTCATTTCCCCCATTTGCCAAATGACAAAGTGAACTAAATGACCTTGAAAACCTATTCTTTTTTTTTTTTTTTTAAGTGTCAGGCTAGCCAAGACTCAAGTTGATCTTTGCAAAGTATGGTTTGAAATTAGGGCAAATAGTGTGTGTGTTGGTAGGGCAGAGTTGGAAGCACTAAAGATTGGTTTCAATATATTAAAACTATTTTCTGCTCTGACGCTTGACCAAGGCCTCCTAGCAGTGTGCTTTGGTGGTTTGTGAAACATATTTTTAAGGCCAAGGTAATTATAGTTGTTCCACTGAAGCATGACAAATGGCCCCTCACTTTGAATTCTTCTGTGGGAAAGAAAAACCTTCCATGACAACAGCCCTGGAAGTTAATTACAGGCTCCAGATCTGGGGGCAAGAATAGAGACAGGCATTGGCTGCAGTCAAGAGAGAGAAGACGAGAGCACCGGCTCACCTGGCAGGATCAGGGCAGGGCGATGTAACAATAGCAACTCACTAAGGACGTTAGTGGGGCCCTGCGGAGAACTTGCTGTTGGCAGATATTGTCCCAAGCATTTCGTATACACTGTCTCATTTAATTCTCACAGTACCCCTAAGAGATAGGTTATGAGGTAGGTACTTTTATTTTTTCTGTTTTACAAAGATGAATATTGATTGGGAGATTCTTTAAAAAAGAAGCTAGATAACTTGCTTTGAATTATTCAGCCATTAGTTGTCAGAGGTAGAATTTGAACCCTGATTCGTTTAAGACATTTAACACATTCATTCAACACATTTGTTTTGCTTTGTTTTGTTTTGTGCCAGGCACCCGTCTAAAGGCCTGTGACACAGAAATGAATGAAGCAAAATTCCTGCTTTTATGGAGTTTGGCTAATAGAGGATGAGACCAGTCATAACAAACCAACAAATCAATAAATAATTTCAGATGGTAATAGTGCTATGAAGAAAAATCAGCTCTCTGTGAGGAGAGTGACTGGGGTAGGGGGAAGAACACTTTATAGGAACTTGGCAGAGAAAGCCCTTGGTTGGTGACATCAAGCTGAGCCCTATGTGGTGGGGCCAGTGAGCCATGCAGAGATCTATCAGAGGGCATTTCACCTGCAGAGTCCGTCAGAGAAAAGGTCAAGGACTTGAAATAACTTGGCTTGTTCTAGGAACAGAGAGAAAGCCAGTGTGGCTGGATGATAAGTGAAAAAGGGAAAAATGTCTGCAGTAGGCAGGTTCCAGATGATGCAGGACCTGTGGACCACGGTAGGATGCTTGGATTTTATTCCACGTGCAGGGAAGACCATGGAGGATTTTACACCAGGAAGTGTGATCTGTAGTCTCTGCAGGCAGATTTCTTCCTCTAGGTTATGTTGCCAAAAAGGAGCATATGCAACAGAGTAGGTTGTTTTTGTAGCCCACAGCCTAAAGGAGTGTGAACGTAGGGACCAGCGTTTCAGATGAAACAAAACTCTAGAGTTTCCACAGAACAAGACTGAAATGGACACTGAGAGGTCACCTTAGCTGAACTTCTGACTTTAGGTAAGAAGACCTTAGCAGATCCAAGTGGAGTAGCTGAGCTCTACTAAAGACCTGAGTAAGAGGACTTCATCTTCTGTCTTGGGACCTTCCCTGAGTATATAGAAAGTGGTGCTCTAGATACTAAAATTGCTTGGCCACTTCTCCATCTGGTGGTTATGCTTGCCTCATAGAATAAACGTCATCCAAAATGACGAGACATTACAGCTTTGGGTAGGTGGCATCTCAGGGATCTGCATTTCTATGCAATCTATCGTGTGTGTGTGTGTGTGTGTGTGTGTGTGTGTGTATGTGTGTGTGTGTGGATTTTTATTTATCTTTGGAAAAATATTTTTGAAGATGCTTTCAACATTTTAACATAGAGGGCCTGGGCATAGTGGCTCATTCTTATAACCCCAGCACTTTGGGAGGCTGAGGCTGGTGGATCACTTGAGGTCAGAAATTCAGCACCAGCCTGGCCAACATGGTGAAACCCTGTCTCTACTAAAAATACAGTTAGCCAGGCATGGTGGTGCATGCCTGTAATCCCAGCTATTCGGGAGGCTGAGGCAGGAGAATCGCTTGAACCCAGGAGGCGAAGATTGCAGTGAGCTGAGATTGAGCCACTGCACTCCAGCCTGGGTGACAGAACAATATTCTGTCTCAAAAAAAAAAAAAAAGTCTTGACAGGACAGAAACACAAGGACAAGGGTAGTCTAAGGACAGGCTGTGTGGTGCACCAGGGGTGTAGGATGATGAGAACAGAGTTTCCATGTCTAAAGGTGCCAAACTAGAGAACTCTCAGGGTTCCCCCACATCAATATTCTGTAGTTTGGAAAAAATGATTTTGTTTTCCTATTTGAGTTAGAGCATGTTTTCCCAAGGCCTTATAGCTGTGAGTGCAGGACGACTCTAACAACTGCATCAGAATTATAAATTCAGCTGTCAGCATTGGGATGGTTGAGTCGACTGAACAAGCAGGTTTTCTCCTATTGTCTGTTTCCTAGATGGATGAATAACAATTTCAGCCTCTCTACTTTGTTGTCACTATGTCATTCTGACATTTCTGATTGCTGAGAGGTTTCTGGAAATTTTCTAAGTCACACGCTGGAGTTAATTCAAGAGATAATGCAATTCCAATGGAATCATCAGTGTCTCTGCTGTCAGATTGCATATTTTTGGAGTTCAGTTGGTTGAGTTGCACAACTCTACAGATTTAATACTACACGCTTGCTGCTTTGCGTCTTGCCCTCAAGTCTTAATAAATGGGCTAAAGGTCTGATTGGAACCTGTGAGATAAATTATATGTTTACTATGCCAAGTTAAGTAAATAACATTTGAAAGGATTACTAGAGGGTACAATCAAGTTAATTGCTTTAAAAATATTTTTTGATTTACTGGGCTCTATGAAAATTGTTAAGCAATTGATCTGCCATGGTACATGAGCTGAAGAAAGTGGTGCTGAGTCCACAAGGTTTCCAAGCACATCCCCTCCCCTGTGCCTGGAACTGCCCCTTAAATGACAAGAGAGTCCCCCCAGGACCTGCATGCAAGTACTGCGGACCGGTTGTTCCTCCAGAGAAGACACATGTTGACAGCTTGACATTCAGGCTGACAATGGATTTCTCTTTTTTTTATTCTAGATGCTGAAGAATACCAGCCTCCAATATGGAAATCATACCGTGAGTACCTGAAATGAAAATCTCCTTAGAAATCTTTAGCAGGTGGCCTTTTTTAGTAATTCGTGGCATCGATGTAGTGCACACAGGTGGTCCCACCTCACAGCACTGAAAACTCAAATCTTTCTTTTCCACTAAGGAAATAGACTAGTCAGAGAGGATTAACAGAGCCCCCTCCCCTGACCAGGACCTCCAAGAACCAGCTGTGGTCCATTTCAGAAATGCTTAGAAAAGAGGGGTGGATTTTCTGACTCTCAGCCTTTCAGTTTGGGGCTTTATTTATTTATTTTACACGGTTGGTTGGCAAGGTGAATGTATTTACTTCTATGAATTATGTTTTTGGCCAGTCATTCAAAGGATATAATATCATATGACATCAATCCCTGAAAAATGAGCAGATAGTGAAGAACCATGTTTGGTCACTAAGGGTGGCTCTTACAGATCCCGCCTGATCATCAGTCACCGGCCTAGCTCCCCTCATGAAGGCAGGCGGCTTGTCGTCGCCTCAGCCTCGTCTCGTCTCCTCTTTTCTTAGTACTCTATGCTTGACTCAGGAATTCTCCACTGAGAGAGGCCAGGACTGTGGTAGGAGGAGCCCACTGGGTCCAGAGCCAGGGGACACAGGCCCTGGCTCAGCCTCCACTTCTGGAATCTTCATTAGCATTCCTAAGAATGCTGTCGGGGTCACCACTGCCCATCGAGACCCTACCCTGTGCTGACCACCGACCAAGCAGCCAAGACCTAACTTCCCACCACAGCTCTGAAAGATGGGGACTTTTTTTTTAGACCAGTTCTCTCTCTGTCACTCAGACTGGTATGCAGTGGTGTGATCTCAGCTCACTGCAACCTCCACCTCCCTCCCAGACTCAGGTGATCCTCCCTGCTCAGCCTCCCAAGTACCCGGACTGTTACAAGCACCACCACACCCAGCTAATTTTTTTGTATTTTAATTAGAGATGGGATTTTGCCATGTTGCCCAGGCTGATCTTGAACTCCTGAGCCCAAGCAATCCACCTGCCTCAGCCTCTTAAATTGCTGGGATTACAGGCATGAGCCAGCACGCCGGGGCTATGGGGACTGTTATTATCTCTATTTCAGGGAGGCTAAGTAACTTGAAGTTTTCACAGAAAGTTGTGGGGTAGCTTTCTGAGTGGAACCCACAGCCTGCAAGTGTCCAAGACTTGTCCATTCTATTCAAAATCTTATATAGGCATAAGTTCATGTATACATACACACACATACACATACTATATATGGATATATAATATATATACACACATAGCTACACACACCTATATAAATATATACGTATGTATTTGTTACAAAAGCAATACAAAGCTACATAAAAGGCATATATTAGGGAAATACACAAAACTGAGAGTAAAAATTTCCCATCATCCACAAACTGGCCTCCACCCCATATTCCAGTCCCCTCTCCCCTTTCCCAGTAGCTGAGCTCTGTCAATCTGGGGAGGCAGATCCTTCCAACTGTTTAAAAGCCCATGCTTCAGGTTAGGTTTTTGTTGCTGTTGCGTAAGAATGGCTTTTCGCTGTACTTAGTGTCCTTTGACTTGCTTGTTTCACTTCACAAACATCTTGTTTTTGTCTCTCCTTGCCAGCATATACAGAGGCACCTTGTTCTTCATTACATAAGTGTTCTTCCATCTGTGAAATAAAGGGGCTGTGCCGGCTCTCTAAGGGCCCTTCCAGTCTAAGGCTCTGCATCCTGATCTTCTGTTTTGAAAGGCCCTGCTAAGGACTTAGTAATTGGATGTGTTTGTTTGTTTGTTTCCTAATGGAGTGTGAAGAGCTCTGACAGTAAATCAACAGAATATCCGTAGTGAGAGGCATTGCGTGTTCCATGACTTACTGTGCTTTGCACACTGGCTTGCACACGACCTTGCATACCTTGACAACCCAATAAATATTTGTTGAGAGAATGCCACCACAGAGAGCTTTGCTAAAGCGAAAATATGGCATTGGCTCAAATTTGTTTTGTCTTCTTCTAAGAGATCTTGGGCCACCCGATAACATGTCTTAAAAATACTTCTGTGCACTGAGGAAGACACTTACATGTTAACAATATCAATTTTACCCTTTTGTATTCATTTTAAGTTTGATTTTTGGATCTAACCAAGTTGCATTTTTGTTTTCTTTTTAAAAAAGCTCTATAATCATAAAACTTTACTTGCAAAAGATCCTCTTTAATATATCCAATGAATAGTTATCCAAGCTCTAGTTGAGAGCATCTAGTGATGTAGATCTCCAAAAGTAAAGGGAGTATGCCATCCATGGCGTCAAAAACACGTTGACCACAGCCGTACAGATTGCCAGTGAGGAAGAACTCTCTTTTGGTCATCTGGATCCATGAATTATTTGAGTTTGGGTGTTAGACCACTTATGAATGTACCTCACAATATTATTATCAAGCTCATGCTATTGCATCTTATTCCCAAGAATATCATCCATGCATTAATCTTTCAGCAAATACATTCTACATGTCAGAGAATAAGTGTTAGAAATCAACAATGAATAAAATGTGGTTTATACTTTCCTCCAACGTACAATCTAGTGAAGGAGACAGATGGAAACCAACAAACTTAAAAGGCAAATGAATTCTGGTAACAAAATACTGCTCCTCTGTCCTGGGATTAGAGAAGACTAAAGCAGAGGTCAAATTTGCATGTGGGTCTTGAAGGATGACTAGGAGACAGAATGTGATGACCTTCATAAGATGCTTTTTAAAAAATCCAAATATGCTAAAATGATATTATTTTCCTGATATGAAATTTCAACAAAGCTATCAGAATATTGAATTTGTTTCATTTTAAACAAATTGTTTGTAAACTCATTCTGAACCCCAGGAATTACCAAGCCTTTCTCTTTGAAATGTTCACAAATTATCCTTTGAGAGATTAATTTTAGATACTGATGTCTAACTCATTAGCATATCATGTATGGAATCCATATTCTTCCATCACACACTTTTTTTTAACTCTAGCAATTTTTAGTACTACCAATTCTCTCACATATTTACTAGATACAGTATGTTTTTGTCATAGCATAGGACTTGGTTTAAAAATTTATTATTTGTGATGATTAGATGAGTAAATAGCTATGTCATTGTTTTCATTGACCTTTTTTGGCCATAACTTTGACTTACTTAGTGTCAGATTCTTGTTATAAAGCATTAGCCACAATTACAGCATTATTTCTTCATTAAAATTTGTCATAACCAGGCATGGTGGCATGCCTTGTAGTCCTAGCTACTCAGGAAGGCTAAGGTGGGAGGACTACTTGAGCCCACGAGTTTGAGGCTATAATAAGCTACAATCACATCATTGTATCCCAGCCTGTGCAACAGTAAGATCCTGTCTCTCAAAAATTTTTTTAATTTAAAAATAAAAGAAAATTAGTCAATTTCTAATGATTCATTTTAAGAAGCAGTTTCTAAGTTTTATTCTTAACTGCAAATACTTGGTTCAATCACATTGATTGACTTAAGCCAAAAGTCCAGAGTCACTGGTTTCAGGCATAACTGTTCCAGCAACTCAAATGACATTACCAAAATCCAGGGTATATATCTTTCTTTCTTGGCCCCACTTCCCTAGATTTGGCTCTATTCTTACTATGTTCTTCACTTGCGATGCCCCTATAACAACCAAAAATATCAGGGCTATGGCTTCCTTATCCAAAAGCAACTGGCAGAGGGACAGTCTACTACTTTCTTGACACATCTGACAAAGTCGCAGAATTGAGCCTCCATCCTAATTGACCCTGGTTACCCATTCCTGACTCTATCACTGTGGTCAGGGATGTGCTGACTGCCCTAAACCGATCAGGACCCACCACTAGAATTCAGGAAAGGATCAATCCTATATAACCCTTTATAACAAGATTAGAAACTTTGGAGTAATATTGAAAGGTGGAAGATGAAAATGGATGCCGAGAAGGCAACCATAAATGTCTGGCTAAGAAATTTAGAAGAGTAAGAAATCAGCTCTCTCAGTATTTTATATAAATTATGCTGTTCATTAATTTATTCACTCCTTCATTCAACAAATGCATATTAAGTCTCTGTCCTACTCCAGACACTATGCTTGGAATTGGGCCACAAGGAAGGATAAGATTGGTGTTGACCCAAGGAACCATGAATCCACGTGAAGGCCTTTAAGTCCCTGCCCTCTCTGTTCCTTTCCTTTTCTTAGAAGCTAGCTTGATGGCTCACTGAGCCATTTCCATAGAATAATCCTGTCCCAAAGTATCATACATCTGCAGCTAATTCCTAACTCTGAAGACCAAACACAAGAAACATTGATGAAGTCACTGAGAAAGCTTTGGTTTCAATGCCCTAAAAGAAAAGCTACTTTCAAGTTCATTTAAAAGGAATAATAAAGCTACCTTCTAAACTTTAAGCCAGAACTGTATGAACTTTCTGCCTCAAGCAGGCAAGTTCGAATGCCAACCACCATGGGTATGCTCTGAAAGATTTTCTTTTTTAAGAGGCCGAGTGCCAGTTAGGTAGCAGATGTAGTGGCTGACAGCTCTCCCTGGAGGCTCCCCTGGGCAGCAGGTCAAGCAGGCATAACCTGTGCCTATTTGTCAGGTTTGAAGTTTAGAGCCTCAAAACCCTGATCTGCAGAATCCCTGCATCAGAATCCCTTGAGAAGGATATTTGTGGTAATTATTCCTCAGCCTTGCTGCAGATATCTGGATCAGAAAAGTGGTGGTGGGGTGGGAGTGGGGGGTATCTGCAATGTATCAAACCCCACAGGTTTCCCTTGTACATACAGATGCCTGAAACTCCTCAGTGTATGGGCAACTGTCATCTCCTCCTAGAGGTTTTTCACAGGGCCATTAGACAAGATAATTACATCTCCATTAAGACATGACATTCTGTTAGCACGGGAAGGCTTCCCATGGCAGGCTGGAGGGTGGGGTTGAGCCAAGGAAGACATCTAAAGCACCTACAATTCCTTGCTCATACCCTTGAGCTTTTCCCATGAAAACTGGGATAACATGGACAGTGAGCAGGGTCATACTGGCTCAGTGTCATGGCCTAATAGCTGGATTCAGCTCCTGGGTCTATTTACCCTCCTTAGAAAGAAGTAGACTGTTAGAAGCCATCCCTGCAGGATCTCTTAGGAGCTGATGGGGCTGGCCTGGGCTTCAAGGCCACCCAGGCTGTGGGCTTTCACCCATTAACAGTCTGATTCGGTTCCCAGAATGAATCAAGTTTTCCTGCTGAAGAAAAAGTAAAACAGTCTGTCAGTGAGTTCTCAGTGTCTCAATCTGCTTTGAGTTTCTTGGGGAGTTAGGGAGCTCTGTCTCCATGTTCCCCAGTGACTGCCACCCCTGCCAAACAGCTTACTCTGGTGCTAAGAATTCTCTGGTGTGCAGCAGAGGGCCCAGGGCTCGGAGTGCCTGGCACGTATTTGGGACATTGCTGCAGAAGCAATTCTATCACATCACCTCTCAGCTCACAGACCACCCAAGAACTGACATACATTATTGCATATGACTTGTGAAACGTGTTTGTTGAACAAAGAAAATTCAAGAAGCAACATTTTCAGATGATGAGACACAATTCAGTTACATTAAACCCTGTCTCAGAGACATTTTTCATGGATGTTTGTTCTGCTGTAACTAACCTTGAAAATGACGGGCAGGCTCTCATTTGAACTAAGAGAGGATATTGGGCCTTATTTTTATGACTGCCGTGGCAATTGATTGCCATCTCATTATCTTTATAGCCAGCCAGGTAACCCAGATGGCAAATAGGCTTCTGTGCCTACTTTCCAACTTCTGTTGTTTGGGACAGCATAGAACAGGGTTTTGCAGATTCTAAGACCCATTTATTGAGAAACAAGCCCTCAAAAAATGATGTCTGTTGCTGAGGGGCCAGGAGAGATTGGTGGCAGTCCCTGGCTTCTGGGATTTTCTTTCTCCTTTCCCTCTTCCAAGTTGCCGCTGGCTGGGTTTGTTCTTTGTTGGTTGCGAAATTGGTGTATTACAAAGTTTTTCTTTGCTAAAGCTCAGAGGGTCCTTAGAGAATGAAGCTTTGGGATTTAGTCTGTTGACATAGGAAAGGAACTGTTCAGAAATGTTCCATCACCTGCATCCTTTATTTATATAGTAGCATCTCAATCTCTCAGTCACTCAGGGTCCCTCCCTCCATTCGCTTTGTAAACCAGTCTTGTTGATTCTCTTTTGAATCTCTGAGGCTGTCAGCTCACCTTCTCATCTGCATTTGCACCAGTGTTATCTTAACTCGCACTGTCACAACCTCATCTGTGTCTCAGGAAAACACTGTTTGCTCTTGGCTTCCTTGCCTCCAGTGTTCCCCATGTCTGACCCCTCTTTCAGCAAAGCAAAGGAACATGGCTCTGAGTTGTGGATGTGCGTGAATCTGTTGAAGAGCTTTAAAAAGAACAGATTTGGGGGCCCCGGGCCAGACTGGGAGAGTAAGCATTCCCAGAGATGGAGTTTGAGAATCTGTATTTTTTTTTATTACATTTTAGGTTTTGGGGTACATGTGAAGAACATGCAAGATTGCTACATAGGTACACACATGGTAGTGTGATTTGCTGCCTTCCTCCCCATCACCTATATCTGGC
>CAUYQU010004049.1:0-18541 GCA_963574635.1 Cheracebus regulus
AGACTTAACAAATATTTACAGAACTCTCCTCCCACAAATCCACAAAACATATATTTTTCTCAGTATCACATTATACCTATTTTAAAAGTGACCACATAACTGGAAGTAAATCACTCCCCAGCAATTGCATAGCATTTCACAGGTTTAAATAAAACATTGGTTGGCTGCTTATTTGTTATTTTCATCCCCTACTCCTTCCTGTCTCCATTGTTAAACACAATTATTGGCATAAAAGAGGTTTTCAATACGCATTTTTAGACTGTATTCTAGCCTGGGCAATAAAACAAGAATCTCATTCTCTCTCCCTCTTTCTCTTCCTCTTTCTATCTTTCATTCTTTTTTTCTTTCTTTTGCTGTTTCTTTCTTTCTTTCTCCTTTTCTCTCTTTTTCTAAAATCTCTTCCTCTTTCTCTTTCATTTTTTTTCTTTCTTTTGCTGTTTCTTTCTTTCTCCTTTTCTCTCTTTTTCTAAAATCTCTTCCTCTTTCTTTCTCTTACATTTTTTCTTTCTTTTGCTGTTTCTTTCTTTCTCCTTTTCTCTCTTTTTCTAAAATCACTTCCTCTTTCTTTCTCTCTTTCATTCTTTTTATTCTAAAAAAATAATAATAATAAATCAGTCTAGGAATCATTAGTATCACCTCAAGGATTTCTCAAAGTCTTGACTTTTTTCCTGTATTCATTCATCTCCTTGTCATTCACTTAACAAATACATCTTGGCTATCTACCCTGTGCCAGGCAGAGTGATAGACACTGATGACAAGATAGTCATGGTCTCAGCGTCTTCAGAGCATGTAATTAAGAATAAAATGATTAAACAAAAAACCCCAAACAACTGAAGAAGCAAATAGGTACAATATTTGCTAATTGTGCTAAGAGCTAAGTCATTGTAGGGCTTTCTAGTCACTGAAGACGCTTAAATTATTTTCTGGGTCTCCTTGCTATTGGATGCAATCTCAACTGGAATTTTTTCCAACCAGAATAGTTGATCACTTGTGGTTAGTTTGGCTACAAACGAAATCATAATGACTTAAACTAGAATGAAGTTTATTTCTTTCTATTTTTTTTCTTTTTTTAAAAAAACCTGAAGATATGCTCTAGAGGGCTTGTATGGGACTGAGCTATGGGTAGAGGCTGAGCCAGGGAGGAGGAATAGTATAATGAAGTCACAGAGGTAACAGTGGAGCCAGCTCATGTCAGCCTCTCCCCTTGAGTACAATGGGCTACCGTTGGAGGGTTTTGAGCAGAACCATGGCATACACTGATATAGAATTCAAAAGGCTACTGTGTAGCTGAGGCAAGAGACATTGCAGTTAAGAATAAAATGGTGGCTGCAGTATCAGTGAGAAGTGATTAGATTCAGATTTGTTTTGCAGGGTTGGGACAACAAGATTTCCTGATTGAATGAATGTGGAAATGTGACTCTAAGGTGTTTAGTCTAACAAACCAGAAAATAGAGTAGCCATTAACTGAGATGGAGAAAACTATGGGTACAGAAACGTTTAAGGCAAGGATCAGGAGTTTAGTTTGAGACATTTTAGACATTCAAGTGGAGTTGTTGAAGGCATTCAGATATTGAAGTCTATCCATCAAGAGAAAGGTCTAGGCTAGAGATATATATTTAAAAGTTGATAGCATGTATGTAGCATTTTAATTGACAAGGCAAAGAAGAGTAGACCCAGCTCCATCAACCTTAGCTCATGACTTCCACCTCATGGCCCAAGAAAACTGGTCAAGTTCCATCTGGACAGCATTACAGCCAGCTGAAAAAGGAAGGAAGTGAAGGGCATATGCCAGATGACCATTATGGAGGGTTTTACGAAGCTGTAAACAAAAATCAAAAAACTTATGCTTATGTCTTGTTGACCAGCACTTAGTCACATGGCCATACCTAGCCGCAAGGAAGACTAGAAAATAAAGCCTTATTTCCAGGCAACCAAATGTCTAACTAAAATCCAAGGTTTTAATTACAAAAAGAAAACGAGAATGGAAACTACAGTAAACCACTAGCAGTCTCTGCTGTGCCATGAAAACCATGAGGTAGATTTCAGTGGAGTAAGAAAAGTCCACAACTTTTGGCCAGTTTTGTAAATAGGTCACTCATTCTAACCCAAACTGAAGGCTTAGTCCCAACTAGAATTCCAGATATAGGGTTTATAGCTGAAGCCCCAGTTAGAAATGGTATAGCAATGCATTCATGAAATAAAATGAAACAAATGGAAGTCCTGGTATCTGACATATGTGACAGAAACCCACCTTGAACTAGCTTAAGAAAAAAGGAAGATTTTTTTTTTTTGCAAATATATTTGTCTCATTTTCAGAACTTAGATAATCACGAAACAACCAAAACTTTGGAAGAACAAGTGTTGAACTAGCCTCAGGAATAAACCAGATACTGAAGAGATTTTCTAAATATGGCAATATGCTTGAGATGTTCCTCCTACCTCTCATCATTTCTATTACTTTGAGGGACTGGATGATGACAGCTTTGTTTTCATGGATTTTCCAATATGGTGAATAAGTGGAATGCCTTCTAACTAACTAATCAAGGGGCACATCCCATGGTTCCTGATTAGAGGAGAGATAGAAAGAGATTCACTTCCTGGAAAGAAACTCTAGTTTGCTCAGTTTCGTGAATATTCCCAGCCACAGACAAATCACTGTCAGCTCCCATCCAAACCAGGTGAATGAAAATAGGAATGAATGGGAGTTGCACATGAGAAAGGGGGAAAGCTACCGAGCAAATAAATTCAGGGGAGCTCTGCTAAATCTGAAGTTGATGTACTAACACTTTGGAAGTCCTGAACAACAATTCCAACAGCAGGAAAAGAGGCAAAAAGAAAATCTATGTTCCTGTACTATTATAGAATTTTAATATTTAGGAATAATTTGAGGGTAAAATCCATTTAAGGTACTTCTTTTACGGGAACAAAGGATGCTCTTGGCTAACAGAAGGGGTTCATTTTGTTCAGTTTTAGAGAAAGACAACAACTTTCTGGTACTTCATATTTCTGGCCTTATATAACTGAGCTAGGCTTGTGTCTGGTGTATGTTGTATAACCCTGGCTAGTTTTTCCGCCCAGCTGCATAAGAAGAGCCAAGGAAGCTCCCTTGAGGTTCTCTCACAGCCAACCCAAAAAACACAGAGGATGGGAATCCAACCAGCTCTGCCCTACTCTTTGAGCCAAATACTATCTTGGTTTTCTGTGCTTTCCTCTACTGCTTGTTGTTAGAGGTGTGCTTTCCTTGACTCAAGGAGTGTTGACATTCAGACAGAATTCAGATTTAAACTTTGGAGTAGAAGCAAAGAAGGCAAGTAGGTCTTCTACTCAACTTCAGTCCTAGACTACATAGGTCCAATTAACCAAGCCAAAAGTATCAGTGACTACGCCAAGCTCGGCCCACCCGAGATCTCCATGGGAGTTTGGAGCCAACCCCAGATAGTAATAAAATGTTCTTTTATTTGGTTTTATTTTCTGTATATATATTTTTTCCTGGATTTGTGGTTATGGTACCTGTTACAAATCAGGTGGCCAGGCATGGTAGCTCACACCTGTAATTCCAGAACTTTGGGAGGCCAAGGCAGGCAGATCACGAGGTCAAGAGATCGAAACCATCCTGGCAACATGGTGAAACCCCATCTCTACTAAAAACACAAAAAATTAGCCAGGTGTGGTGGCACGCGCCTGCAGTACCAGCTACTTGGGAGGCTGAGGTAGGAGAACCGCTTGAAACTGGGAGGTGGAGGTTGCAGTGAGCTGAGATCGTACCACTGCATTCTAGCCTGTGACAGAACAAGACTCCGTCTCAAAAAAAAAAACAAAATAATAATCAAATTAAAGTGATTGAGATGCCCTGTATTGACTAGCAATAGCTATATCTCTTTCCACAAAATCTCTTGCAGTTCACATGTACATATGTACACATACTCAGACATTCATGTATTTCATCAAAACTAAATATATACATATACATATGAAATTTGATAAACTAATATAGCAGGACTCTAAAAGAGACTTTTCACTGTATTTCACAAAGGAGCTTATAGCCACCTCCCTCCGTCCTTAGCCAGTTTGAATGAGGATATCTGGTATCTGTACTGCTCCAGTCCGGAACTCTCTTATTCACTTCTATTGCCCTGATACTTTTTATCAGGCCACCTACCCTGGGATTTGTGTCTTTCTTATTTAAAAGCCCTCATTACTATTTTCAGACTAGTTTTCATTTTTGTTTCTACAAATGCCTAAATTTCACTAATCATCTGATTTCTATAGAGAGTTGACTCTTCTAATTTGTGCCACTAAATAATTTCAGCCTGCTTTATTTCTCAACCTTGAAATATTCGTGTGTGCTTGTGGGTGCACAGTCTCTCACTCCTCCCTCTCTGTCTTTTACTCTCTCCCACCTCCCTTCCACTGTTTGTCTGTTTCTTTCTAAGATGGATGAATGGGTGGAACAAAGGAAGGGGAGGGAAGGGGGAAGGAAGAGAATAAACTTCTCAAGAGAGCATTGGTATTTTGTTCCACAAATTTGGACAAGAACATCTGGATGGGGTAATAACAACTTTTACATTGACTAAAGCATGAATATCGTGTATGACATGTCCTATATCAACACTGACTACAGCAGTTGAGTGTGTATCTATTTAACCATTTTACACACAGCACCATAGAGTTTGTGGTGGATGTCATTAAAACTCCATATTCGTTTTCTTCTCTTTTGGTAGAGAAGAAGCACAGAGGTGAGGCAAACATTTATAGGACACCCAGAGGAGGCAAAAAAAGACTCAGAAAAGAGAGACTGTGGCTGCCAAATACAAGCTTCCTTATTTCCGGGCTTCATGCCTTGCCCTCAGCTGGCCTTTTCTGTGCTTTAGGCACCCTTCAGGGATTGGATTTCCAGGGCTTAGGAGTGGGCTTAGGGATCCATTTGACACCTATGAAATCAGGGAATCAGTAAGAAATTGCTTCTTTCTTGATTTTTTCAGAATGGCTTGGGTCACCTCGAATAGCCCAATAGAATCAGAAGAAGTCAGTTCTTCCCACCTCATTTAGAAGTCATGCTGACCTGAAAAGATTAATTAACCTGTGATTGTATTCACCTTGAAATGATTCTTGTTCTCTTACATCATTAGTACTTGTGCTAACTTGCAAATCATCACACACACAAAACATTTGTTTGTATTAAGGCACAAATGTGCTATGTAAATTAGGTTCTACCTAGTTAGATAGAATCATGTTGTGACACAAAAGGTAGCCATCAGATAGGGAAGATGCCACCTGCTAGATGTTAAAGTACCACCACTTGTGGGTGACTTGTTTTTGAAAAGTAAATTTGAACAGATTCAAATTATGTTCTTAAATTATTATTACTTCCATTCCTTGCATTTTGATATATGTAGGGCCAGGACAGCCTCAGTGTTCTGTCTAGACCTCTCTGGATTGCCTTTATTATTCCTGAGCAGCCATCATTCAGTTTCTGGTCTATACTTCAGACTCTTACAAAAACTGCCTGAAGATAGCTGAAGCTATTTTGCCTACAGGCTAAGGCAAAAGGAGTTGAAAGTTCCTGGGAGCTTATGTACCTCCCACATCCCAATCGTTGGCTGATTGGTTACTGATAAAAAAATATGAAAGCTTGGTCTTTTCCCTCTCCAATTAGGAAAATGCTGCGGTGAATTTTACATTTCAGAGAATTTGACATTTCCACAAAATCAGGCCGAGGCTCTTACTTGGCTTCTCTTGTATTCCTGTCCTGCTGACCCTATTCCCTTCCTGGAATCTCCTGCAAGTACTTTCTTTATTAATTACTTGTACACAAGTTCTTGTCTCAGGATTGATATGCTTCTCAGAAAATTTACCTAAGGCAATATATTGTCTTGAATAGAGAAAAATGATAAACTTAGAGATGTTCTGTCAGAAATTACACAAGCCCCTGATATGGTATGGCTGCATCCCCACCCAAATCTCATCTTGAATTGCAGTTCTCATAATCCCCACGTGTCATGGGAGGGACCCGGTGACAGGTAATTGAATCATGGGAGCGGTTACTTCCATCCTGTTCTCATGATAGTGAGTGAGTTCTTACAAGACCTGATGGTTTTTTAAGGGACTTTTCCCCCTTTTGATTGGTACTTCTCCTTTTTGCCATCATATGAGGAAGGACACGTTTACTTCCCCTTCCGCCATGATTGTAAGTTTCCCAAGGCCTCCCCAGCCATGCTAAACTGTGAGTCAATTAAACCTCTTTCCTTTATAAATTACCCAGTGGTTGGTATGTCTTTATTAGCCACATAAGAATGGACTAATACACCTCCCAAGTTCCCTCAGAATTGTCCCTCCTAGGAATGTCATCTGTCAGGTATGTCACTGCAAAGAAAAGGATTGAAATCCCTCCCTATACTAATCCTGAATGAGGAATCTTTTCTTACATTGCACTTCAGGAGGGAAAATTTTTCAAGTTAATGTCTATACAAGTTTAAAGATTATTATATAAATTGAGGAATTTTTAACAGAGAGAAGTGTATTGCAATCTACTTATCTTTTAAAATTAATAATGGGTGTGTTGAATTCTACTGATTTTCTCAGAAAATAAAATTTCGATAGCTACTTTCCAAAGAAATGTGAGAAGCAGAAGAGGAAAAGACAAGGAATAGAGACAAGGAAACACAGTGAGAATTAGAACTTATTAGTGATATTTAATGTTTAGGGCTATCATTCTAATACATGCATATATATGTATGTACATAGACATACATGTACATATATATGCACACATGTATTTATCTAGATATTTATTAATTTATCCACATAAGAATTCTATAAGGTGAAGACCATTATACCTTCATATTTCTGATGAGAAAACCCCAACAACACTAAGATGTGAAAAAATTTGCTCAGGGTCATCCCATAGTAAGTAGTGGAGCTGAAGTCTGGTCCCAGGCAATTGGGCCCCAGTGTCTGTGTTTTAATTCACTACCTGTCCTGGGAGAAAGTGAGAGAAATTAGTAGAAAAAGGCAAGAAAAGGGAAAGAAAAGAGAAATAGAAAGTTAATTAAATAGGCAAAACTTACTCATATAAACATAAAGATCAGGCAGAAAAGAATCAATGGAGAGAAACACAGACATATCCCACAGAGGCAACGGGAAACTGATATAAAGAGAGTAACATAATTACAGCGAGAGATCCATATGCAAAAAAGGACATGCATACTTTATAAAGATAGACCAACATGCAAACCAAGACAGAAAAGTCTATGTATTTATAAATAAGCAGGACTTGAGAAGATGGGTTTGTTCAGGGAGACTGGGAACTGGAATTCAGGCAGGAAGCCTTTAAATATTGAGGGAATGACTATGGCAGTGTGCTATGAAGGCAGCTATTTATCTTTAGAGATAAAAAGAGTAAGGAAACTGAAATGAACTATCCCAGAAGCAAAAAATTAAGTCCCAGATTCAGAATATCCATTTGTTTCCATTATCTATTGCTGTATAAAAACTACACCAAAACTTAATGACTTAAAACAACAACCCTGTTGGTATGTATCATCATTTTGTGGGTCAGGAATTTGGGCATACTCAGCTGGACCATTATTTTGCTCTATAGGGTGCTGACTCATTTGTTTTCACCTGGAAGCTAGGCTGGGCTCAGGATCCAAGGTGGTTTTTACTTCTGTGCATTATGCCTTGCTGTGGTCAGCTAGCAGACTGGGCTCAGCTAGATTCTTCAGTCTCTCTCCTCATATTCTCAATACTCTCCATGTGGATGTGGTCTCTCCGGCAGTGTGATCTGCCTTCTTATTTTGTTCCTGGGGGCTTTAGGAGACTGAAGTAGAAGCTGCCAATCTCAAATAAATGATGTCTAGAACTGCCTTAATCCCTATCACTGCACTCAATTAGTGGAAACAGATTAATGCCAGCCCAGATTCAAGAAGAGGGCAAATAGACCCCACCTCCCTATAGGAAGAATGCCAAAGAATCTGTGGCTGTTGTTCATCTGCCACACCATTTAACCAGAAACAGGCTAATAATGTACAAATATGTGAGAAACTAGGTAGGGTCAAGCTTTGGATACTTTCCAGAAGGAAATGTCACAGGAAGCTAGAGTTTAAGAGCAGAAAATGTCTCTGATACTCTTGGTAAAACTGAAGATTGGATAATTGTGGAAAAGGAAAGAAATGAAATAACAGATTTGGGGTTATAGTGATGCACATTTGTTTAGATCTAACGGAACATGCTGTGCTACTTGGCCCAAAAGGTTTTCTTCATGTCCAGATGACACGTATACATTGCATGTATTGTCTTGACTGCCTACATGGTTTTCTCGTTCTGCTTCTGCAACTATGTTTTTAAGATTGGAAATTCTGCTGTTTTTTTATTGTCCTTTATGTTTCTGAAATGTCTTCAATCTGTAAATATATCTGGATACATATGATCCATTAATAGCACATAGTCTCAGCCAGAAGGCTCTTGACCTATTTGATAATTCAGAGACATACAAAAAAAAGTAGCAATGGATACACACCTGGTATAATAGGACTAACCATTAAACAATCATATCAGCAGTAATTCCCCTTCCCAGGCCAAAATAGAATAGTTCAAAGCAAAATAGGTGGTATGGGCAAAGCATTCACTGTGTGATCAAGCAGAAATCTGCCATATCATTTGCAAGGTGCATGACTTGTTTAAGTAATACTTAATATGAAGTTAGTACTACTTATTTTCTGGGGTTGTTAGGATCATTTGAGAAAAAGTATATTAAGTACCTAAGAGCCATTCAATGCATCTTAATAATTATGATAAATATTATTTCATCTATAATATAATGCAAGTAAGGAACTACAATAAAATAATGAAAACCCATAGATACGGTATATGAATCTAGTTAAATATCTGTGTTCTAGAACTTTTATTTCTAAAACAAATAATAAAATAATATAATATCCATATGTTACTCATATGATTATGTATTGTCATTAAATATGAAGATATGTGTTACATCATAGTTTTTACCAAAATTTATTTTTAGAAGTAGTATTTGCTCTCTTGTGGATTTGATTTAACCAGTGTTCTACTTGAAAATTTTGTTTGCTTATACATTTTTTCATGTATGTGAACATGTAGAAGGTATCATTGTTAATATAAATAGAATGAATTTAAAGGTGCATAGAATTTAAAAGTTAATAGAATAGACTGAAAAGTAAAATATTTTAAGGTTGCAATGACTGTTTTTGTGACTAAGCATATTCTTTAGATAATTTTTTTTGTTGTTTTTTTGAGACAGAGTGTCGCTTTTGCACCCAAGCTGGAGTGTCGTGGGGCGATCTTGGCTCACTACAACCTCCGCCTCCCAGGTTCAAGCAATTCTCCTGTCTCAGACACCCAAGTAGTTGGGACTACAGGTGTGTGCCACCACACCTGGCTAATTTTTTGTATTTTTAATAGAGGCGGGGTTTCACTGTGTTAGCCAGGATGGTTTTGATCTCCTGATCTTGTGATCCACCCTCCTTGGCCTCCCAAAGTGCTGGGATTACAGGCATGAGCCACCAAGCCCGACCTAGATAACAATTTTTAAATGATTCTCCACAACGTAAAACTAATATACTCAAAAATGCAAGTAGTACCCCCCAAAAAAGTTTCCAATAGGTCGTCTTCTAAAACAGAAGAATATTTTTAAAAGACTTTTATATATCTATTTTTTATGTTCTCTTAGCTGGCGTTTTCTCTTTGTTATATCTCCAGAATTTAGTTGTCAGGTCAGTTTTTACTTCTCTCTCTCTCCAGGTGTTCTCAATACTCTCCATGTGGTCCCCTATAAGTATAATTAATCTCTCCTTCAATATTCCTTGTTTTTAAGGGGAGTATGTTGCAGTGTTTCTTTAACAATTATTATTTTTTTTTTGAAATGGAGTCAAGCTTTGTAGCCCAGGCTGGAGTGCAGCGGCCCAATTTCAGCTCACTGCAACTACTGCCTTTCAGGTTCAAGCAATTCTCCTGCCTCAGCCTCCCAAGTAGCTGGAATTACAGGCGTCTGCCACCTTGCACAGCCAATTTTTGTATTTTTAGTAAAGACAGGTTTTGGTCTTGAACTCCTGACCTCAAGTGATCAGCATTCCTTAGCTTCCCAAAGTATTGGGATTATAGGCGTGAGCCATTGTGCCTGGCCTTCTGTAAGAACTATTTTGGCATTTTAATTTGATGCTTTATTTAAAAGTCATTTGTGTTTATGTCTGTCTCCCATACTTAAGTATGAGCTCATAAAAGGAAGGAAATTAATCCCATGTCCCCAAAATACAAACCAGAAAGCTGTATACATAAAAGATGTTCAATTTAAAAAGTTAAATTTACAAATGCACACACATAAACCAATCATGCATTCATTAACCAAAGAAACACGGGTAATAATACAAAGCAATAGATACTAGCTTTTTATACAAACACAAATATTTCTTATGTTGGGCTTTTAAAAACATTTAGCCTTACTAGAGTATTTCCACTAGTTTTAATCCAAAAATACATCATCTAGTGTCTTAAAACAGAATTGCAACTAGTATAATCTCTAGTTTTTAAACCAGTGTTACTCCAAGTAGAGTCTGAGGACCATCAGAATCATGAGGACGTGGGAGTTTGTTAGAAATGTAATCATCTGGTTTCACCCCAGATCAATGGAATGAGAATCTCTACAATTTCTCACTCTCTCACAGGAGTTAGGAATGTGTGTTTTAACAAACTCATCAGGTGATTCTGATGTGTGCTAAATTTTGAAATATCAATCTAAATACATATAAAATCTCTAAGCTAGAAAAATATCTGTGGGGTCTTTTAGTCTATCCCTTTTTCAATTGGTTGGGAAATTGAGATCAAAAAGGGATAAGGTTCATGTCTACATGGCAGAACTGAGATCCCAACCAGAACTCTTGATCCCAAGCCTGTGTTCTTTTCACTTCAATAGTCCAAACAAAATGATTTTGAATTAATACTAAATGGAATTTGAGTTAATACTAGGTAGAATTTGGGATTCAAAATATAGTCATCACATACTGCAAATTGTCAAATTTAGCAAAAGTTATTGAATTCAAAAGAAGAATGGAAAGGTTGTAATCTTTGGCTGCTGGGAAGAAATCATGCAGAGGATAACCTATCTCTTCATACCATCACTGAACAGTAAGCATGTAGGCATTGCAAATACACACAGCTATACATAGGGAAATTTCACTCCAGATGTGTAAGTCTGTTATAATGAAGTCCTTCCTGCCAATGATGAATTTGAGAAGAGCAGACATATGTCTTCTTCCTGATCTTAGAAGAAAACATTAGTTCTTTTACCATGAAGTAATATCCTTGCTATAGATTTTTACAGATGTCCTTTATCAGATTGAGAGAGTATCCTTGTGTTCTTTCTTTGCTGAGAATTTTTATCAAGAATAGATGTAGGATTTTGCAAGTGCTACATGAGATAAGTTTGCAAGTTCACTGAGATAAGTTTTCAATGTGATTTTTCTTTTTTAACTTGTAATATTGTGAATACTTTGATTTATTTTCTGCTAAACCAGCCCTATATTTTTGGGATAAACCCTAATTGCTTATGACATTTTATCCATTCAATCTATTTTGTGGTCAATTTGCTAAAACATCTTTGAAATTTTTGTACAGATGTTTATGAGAAATACAAATCAGTAGATGTTCTTGTTTTTTGTTCATTTATTTCTTTTTTCCTTGAATATCCTTGCCTGCTTTTGATATTAGTTTAATAGTAGCCTCATAGAACGAACTGAAAAGTATTCCTTATTTATTAATTTCTGTAACAGTCTGTGTGAAATTGATATTATTTTTCTATTAAATATTTGTTAGAGCTTACCAAGTAAGCAATCAGACTGGAGTTATCTTTGTGGGAAGTTTTTGTTTGTTTTGTTTTTGTTTTCTCCACTCCCTACCCCTCTGCTGTAGGAAGTTTTATAACTACATACTACAATTTCAAGTTCTTTAACAAATATAGGTATATTCAGATTACCTATTTCTTTTTGTATGAGCTTTAGTATTTAATGTCTTTCAATGATTCATGGCCTGGAAACTCTCTCAAGGCATTAAACTAAGGCAATTATAGGGCCACCTCATTTGTTTCCCATCTCTCAGAAATTATTGTTCTTGTTGCCTTTATGTTTTAAATTTTTTATTTCATATTATTTATACATTGTAAATTTGTCTTATATGCATGGGTATCCCTGTTTCTTAATTTTGACAAAAAGTGAAAGTTCTCCACCATTACTTTGATTGGCCTTTGCATGGTATATATTTATTATCTGATGCATGGTATATCTTTTCCCATGCTTTTACTGTTAATCTATCTGCTTTTTTTTCTATTTAACCTTCATTTCTTGTATTAAATATACAGCTGAGTCTGTCTTGAAGAAAAAAATTTCATCTGATTATCTCTGCCTTTTACATGGTGTGTTAGGCTATTTACATTTAATATAATCATCAGTATATATATTGATGTAAATCTATCATCCCAGTATTTGTTTTCTAATTGTCTTTTCTGCAACTTTATTTTTTCTGCCTTTTTTTGTATTAGGTATTACTTTTATTACATTTTATTTCTACTATTGACTTATTATCTACTCCTTTTTATTTCATCGTTTGATGATTGCTTTAGGGTTTGCAATATACATCAATAACATCACAATCCACCTTCAAATAATATTTTTTAAACTTGTATATAGTCTGGCAATCGTAAAATAATATACCTTCATTTCTCCCTCCTGTTATTTGTCATTTATTTCATTCTACTACTGTCATTCTTTTCTATGAGTGCTTTAAACTTCACAACACACTGATTATTTTTGCTTAAAAAGTAATAATCTTTTTTAAATTAAAAAAATGAATGAAAAAGCAGATATACATTTCTATCTTTTTTTCAGATGCTTTCATTGCTTGGTTTACATTTAAATTTCCTTCTGATATCATTTTTCATCTGCTTAAAGAAGTTTGTCTAATATTTCCTGTTGTATATGTCTGCTGGCAATAATTTTTTTCAGCTTTATTAGTCTGAAAAAAAAGAAGCCCTATTTTGCTTTGCTATTTGAAACATATTTTCACTGGATAAGGAATTCTATGTTGACCATATTTTCCTTCAAAGCTTTGAAGCTGTTACTCTATTCTTTGCTGGCTTAACAGAAGTTTGTTGTTGTTCTTAAACTTATTCCTTGTAATGTGACTTTTTCTCTGACTGATATTAAGATTTTCTCTGATTTTCTGTAATTTGATTATGATGTGACTTGGCATGCTTTCTTAATGATTTTTATTGGACTTCCTGGATCAGTGGGTTCCCTCCACTCCTTTCCTCTGGGATTCCAATTATATATGTATTAAACTAGTAGATATTGTCTCATGGATCTTGATTCTTTGGGGGTTTTTATAAATCAATATCTTCTTTTTTTCTGTGTGCTTTATTGTGGATAGTTTCTATTGCTATGTCTTCAAGATAACTAATCTTTCCTTGTATGATGTCTAGTCTATTCTTAATTCCATATGGTGTTTTCGATTGCAGTTCTTGTAATTTTCACCTTTAAAAGTTCCATGTGAAATGTTTTTAATTGTTTTATCTAGTTTTTCTTATCATTTTATGTTTTGCTCTACATCCTTAAACATGTGAATCATATTTGTAAGAGCTGTTTATACATTGATGATAGTTTCATCATTGCCATTATTTCTGGATCAATTTCTATTATTGAGTTTTCTGTTAGTTATGGGTCTTATTTTTCTGCTCTTTTGCTGAACATTTTTATTTCAGTTTTGATTGGCAATGGGTATTGTGGATTTTATATTATCAATTGCTCTGTTTTGTAATATTCCTTTGAATAATGTTGAATTTTGTTTTGGCATGTTACTTGGAAAATTTAAGTTATCCAAGAGGTAAGTTACTTATAATCAATTGGATCATTTTGAATCTTCTTTTAAATTTAATTACAGTGTGTCTGTAGTATAAAAACTAAAGTTTCAAGTGTTATCTTGATATCTTTGAGCCTCACAGGGTCCATTTCCATGCTGTGAGTATATGTGATCAATAAACTGCTGCCAAGTTCTTCTGGTCATTGTTAGGTAGCCTGTGTTCAGTCATACACTATTTAGGGTGGAAAATCCCTTCCTCACCAGTAGGGTGGGTAAGAGGTCATCAAAACTGTATCAAAAGCAGCCCTCCATTTGAGATCAATGCAGCACCACTAAAGTGTAGCACCCTTTCAAGAATTCTATCTGATGCACTCTGTCTTACATGATCTTTACACATTCACTGCAAGGACCATGAACAGCTCTGAATCCTGTATGAATTGTAGAAATTATTCTGCCTACTCTTTTATGGTGAATCTGTGATCCTCAAGTAGTTTTCCTCTCACTCATGTGTAAGTCACTTAGCTAAAGACTCGAGGGGTCCCTCTAAAAATCTCTGGAACTTTCTTTTTGTGCAGTTTTCTGCTAGTAATCCCACTAGCAAATTCTAGCCAGCTCACCCTCCCCAAGCTCAGATTTTTTTTTTTTTTTTATTTTCAACTTGAAAGATCACTAGGCTCTGTTCAGGTGTCTATACCTGTACAGCAACATGAAAACTGCCTCTAACCAATAGAATGGTAAAATCATAGGGCTCACTTTATTTCCCTTCTTTCAGGGATCACAGTACTGTGCTGTTCGTTGTCCAATCTCTAAAAATTTCTGTGTCTCATGTATCTATTTTAATAGTTGTTTAAGGCAATAAATATGGATAAAATCTGGCCCCTATTAGTTAATTTTGAACTAATTCAAGTTCACTAGAAAAGTTTAAATTGAAAAATTTTAAGCATATTTTAAAACAAATATTTGTTTGCCCATAAATCTTTCTAAATATTTATTTCTCAAATAGATATAAAACCTAATTCCCCTTGAAGGAATGCTGAGATATTTATAGATGTATGAAGGACCTGATCTTAAAGGTTTATTTTGAAACCCTAGAAACTCAGTTTTCACTAAGATGTATCTGTTATTGCTTAGCAAGTCTTCCCATTTTTTCTCAATTCCATCTTGCAGATCTTTTGTCATCATATACCACTGGATTATCTAATCTTTCCATTTCCATTCTCCACCCTATTTTCAATCGCTTGCTCATCAATGCCAAACAGATTATTCTTTATCACTATCTTCGCCATAATACTATCCTGCTCAAAACTGATATTTTTCTAAGGCTTATATATTAAATCAAAACTTTCAAAAATTTGAGCTGCCTTATAACCTATGCCACAAAACAAATGTTATCTACTAGTAGTATTGCATTCCACCTACATTTCAAAACCCTGCAGAAGGTGTTTCTAACTTATTTCTGCTAGTAGTGCGGGACACAGATTTAATAGTATTAAACTAAAATATAATTAGCTTCCCATTTTAAACATCTACTCATCAATATTAGAATGCTGCTTTAAGGAATAACTCTTCTCACTTTTTGATCTATCATTTATTGAATGTTCATTATTTGCCAATTGCTTTATTACATAATACATATAACATAAAGGCATATTACACATACTTTATACTATGCATCTGTAATATATAGTATATGCCATCTGTAATAATAATATACATAGTATTATTAATATACATAATGATGCATATTACATATGTATATTATATATTACACAAATAATATAGATTACACATAATAGTGCTAAAGTACTTTACATATAATAAAATGTTAATTTTAATACAACTCTGTATAGCAGATTCTATATCCATCTCCATTTTACAGTTGAGAAAATAGATGATTAAAGAGATAAATATACACTGTAAATATATCACGGGACTTAAGATGTGTATATGTTCTCTTTGTTTCCAGAAATGATCATCTTAACCAGCCTGGGCAATGTAAATAGAATATGTAAGTGGGTAACGTAGAAAATATAAAGGATGCAATTTTTATCTATTTATAGAATCTTGAAATAATTATAATTCAAGCAAAATTATGGAATGCACATTCTTTTTGAGCTCTAATGAGACATTTTTAAAAGTTGATCAGGTTCTAAGCCACAAAGTAGTCTCAACAAAAACTAATAAGGTATATACCACATTTTATAACTACTTGGCTATAAAATAAAAATAATAAAAAGATAGCCTTAAAAAACAAGTAAACCAACATCTTAGTGTAAAACATCTGAGCATTTAAAAGAACAAAGTTCTGGGCAGGCCATAAGTCAAAGAAGAAATCATAATGGACAGTGGTTATTACTGAACATTAAGTCATGAATTACAATTAAACTCCCATATAGCAAAACTTGTGCAATGCAATTAAGGCAGTTTTTAGAGAAAAATGTATAGTCTTAAATTGCACGTATTACAAAATAAGAAAAAGTAAGAATTAATGAACAAATAATCCACCCAAGAATTAAAAATAATAATAGGGTAAATCCTAGAACTAGAACAAAGAGAATAATAAAACTAAAATTAGTTATCAATTAATATTAAAAACAAAGATACAAAATAGAAAATAAAATAAACTAAAATTTTTTTTAGAAAAATCTATAACAAGTTTGATGAGAAACAGAGAGAGAGGAAGAAAAAGCAAGAAGAAGAACAGAAATAGAGAGCGATAGAGTTGTGCTGGTAAAGCAGCTCTCTCTAGAGTGGGAATAGGTTCCTATTCATAGGGAGTCTCTGATTTCCATAGTGTAGATCCTGCCACCACTGCTGATTTTAATCTACCAACATGATGCCACTGAATGCAAATTGGGGAGAGATTCATAGACACTTGGCTCTGGGCAGCCAGAACAATTCAGCTCCAGCAATCACTGGTAAGGTCACAATTCTATTCTAATATTATTTGAATATAAAAACAGGACATAATGGAATAAAAATTTTAAATATTATAAGAATATTTTGACTAACTCTGTCAATATAAATGAAAACTTGGACAAAATGGACAATTTCTTAGAGAAATATAACTTTCCAAAATAATCCCCAAAGGAAACCTGACAAAAACAAAATTGCAGCCAGATTCTGTATCACTGTAGAATGACTATAGTTAAGAATAATATATTATATAGTTTCAAATAGCTAAGAGGAGGATAGTGAATGTTCTCAACACAAAGAAATGAGAAATGTTTAAGACAATGGATAAGCTAATTATCCTGGGACTACAGTCGCACACCAACATGCACAGCTATTTTGTGTGAGTGTACTGGAATTACTCTTTGAAAGAAAAGATCAACCCAAAATTATACAAACTATTTTAGAGGATACAAAAATAAGAAATTTCCCTGTAGTGATCTCATTTTGTCAGGCCAAGATAACTTTCACCCCAGACTCAGACATAAATACTATGAGAAAGGAAAAGTATAAGCTGATGTCACATAGGCCTCTAAACAAAATATCAGCAAATGGAACTCTTAAATGTTTGTGTATATGTCTCCATCTGAGTGTACCATAACTAAGCTGGTAACATCTATAACAAAATACTTTTTTTGTATTGGTAAATCTATTACTGTAATTTCCACATTAACAAATTAAGAGAAAAATTTTATGATAATGTCTATAGGTACAGAAAGCATTTTTGTTAAGTTTCAATAATCATTCATGATGATAATAATTATTGTAAACTCTTAGCAAACTAGAAATAAAAAAGTATTACCTTGGGAGAGATCCAAGATGGCCGATTAGCAGCAGCTCAGGATTGTAGCTCCCAGGGAAAGCGCAGAGAGCGAGTGGACGCCACACTTTCAGACGAGTTTTTCTTGCCCACAAACTGGGAGATTCCCAGCAGAAGAGCCACATGGGTCGCCAGCTTGACTCTTTCGGCCACTTCTCAGTGCAGAGTGTAAGGGACTGGGTGCTCTTTTAGTCGGGCTCAGCTGGTCCCATTCCCACAAGGAGAACAGCAATTGGATGCGCTGAGGACTGAGAGTTTCACAACAAGCACAGCTGAACCCAGGAAGACCTAGCTCTGTGGGGAAGGAGCGTCCACTGAAGGAAAACTAAGAAACAGAAAAGACTTCATCACCAACAAGCCATACGTCCACTCAGAGACCCAATCTGAAAGTCAGCAATTACAAAGACGAAAGGTGGATAAATGCACAAAAATGGGAAGAAACCAGTGCAAAAAGGCTGAGAACACCCGAAATCAGAATGCCTCTCCTCCTACAGGGGATCGCACCTCCTCATTAGCAAGGGAACAAGACCTGATGGATAATGAGTGTGATGATCTGTCAGAATCAGACTTCAGAAGGTGGATAATAAGAAACTTCTGTGAGCTAAAAGAACATGTTCTAACCCAATGCAAAGAAACTAAGAATGTTGAAAGAAGATTTAATGAAATGCTAATGAGAATGGACAACTTAGAGAGGAATATAAGTGAAATGATGGAGCTGAAAAACACAACACGAGAACTTCAGAAAGCATGCACAAGTTTCAACAGCCGAATTGACCAAGCAGAAGAAAGGATAACAGAGGTCGAAGATCAACTCAATGAAATAAAACGAGAAGGCAAGATGACAGAAAAAAGGGTAAAAAGGAATGAACAAAGTCTCCAAGAAATATG
>CAUYQU010004050.1:0-37723 GCA_963574635.1 Cheracebus regulus
GTACTTTTCTAAAAGTCCCTATGAAATCTTTGTGTATTTCAGTGGCTTAAATTTAACTATGACTTCTGTCTCTAGCAAGAAGGGTTGCCTTGAAGTCAATTGGGCCATGCTGGCAGGAAGAAGGAGGAAAGCATGCTGAACAGACAGTGCTACAAAACGCATCGTCTACTCTTACCCAGTGAGAGGAAGCAGGCCTGGTTTTAGGAACTGAGCTAGAGATGGGTTTGAAACCTGATGATCTTTAGCAGTTTCTTCTAAAAGAGGTGGGATGACTTAAAACGGTTTGTCAGTCAGGCAACAAGAAATCTAATGAAGAACCACAGAGGAGACATGGTGTCCCTACCTCTTCTCTCTTCCTCCACCCTCAACCCTGAGATGTGTCTGCTTATACTCACCCTGAAACTCCCTGCCTCTCCTACTCCCTTTACATGTTAGTGCTTCATTGCATGTCAGCTCTCTTTAGAGTGCATTCTACAGAAACTCATGTAGATAAAACCATGTCATAGCATTGCTTTGAGGCCTCAGTGACTGCTTCCTTTGCGTGGAATTCAGCGTGATTTCACCTAAGCGGATACATCCCTCTGGGATCCCTCATATCCAGAGATACCTCAAATTCAAAATGTACAAAACCAAAATGATCACCAAATAGGATATTCCTTGGTAGTCTCCAATTCAGTCGATGACCCCATCATTCCTTCTTCTCTGAAATCAGCAGTGGCCTCTAGAGTGGTCTCAGTTCTTGTCTTTCCCACACCAATCCATCCTCTACCCCAAAAAGCAGACTAACTTTTCAGATTCGAGTTCTGATAACAAATACCTGCTGAAAAGCCAATACTCTCAGCTCGCAGTCTGTGCCTACCTCTCAGTGGCTGCCCTCCTGCCTTGCAGCTCCGTGCATGCCCTATCTGCATGCTGGGTCTTTGCTGGCCTCCTCTTGTGCTCAGCATGCTAAGCCCTTTCATGCTTACACCTCTCCTTCCAGAAGAGCACCTGCTACCCCTTCCAAGACCCTCTCCTTAGGCAGGATTCCCATTTTCTTTTCGGAAAAAAAATCTTGTTTGTTTTTGAGACAGAGTCTTGCTCTGTCACCAGGATGGAGTGCAGTGGTGTAATCTTGGCTCACTGCAACCTCCATCTCTCTGGTTTAAGCGATTCCCCCACCTCAGCCTCTGGAGTAGCTGGGACCACAGGCGAGTGCCAACATGCCTGGCTGATTTTTTTGTATTTTATTAGAGACAGAGTTTCACCATGTTGGCAGGGATGGTCTCGATCTGCTGACCTCGTGATCCACCCACCTCGGCCTACCAAAGTGCTGGGATTACAGGCATGAGCCACCATGACTGGCCAAAAATCCTTGTTTTTTATACATTTACTTCCATACCATCATTCCAGCGTCCATCCCATTGATTGTAACACTATTTCATGTGTTACTGTATTACCTCCTGCACAGGAAGTAAGCCCCCACAGGGCAATTCCCATCCACATCACTGCTGCCTCCTGGGCCTAGCCTACAGCATGCTATACAGCACTTGTTCAGTGAATGTGTGTCAAGTCAAAGGGAGCAGAGACACTACAGCTGCTCCAACATTCTTCCTGCTTATTTTTCTTCGTGATTATTTTACTCTGAAGTTGAAGCTTTTATTCTGTAGCAGTTATAAGTACTGAGGAATGGAATTGGTTTAGATGCTTGTAATTTATGAAAAATTACAAGGCCAAAGTGATAGCATTGAGTATGTAGATGGGCAAATCAAACACAGTCAGCCTCTGAGGCTGAGCATTTGCACTCTTGGCCAGTGGGTCTGTAATCCTCTGTAGAACCTGACCTGCCAATATGTAGAGCTGCTATAGCATGGGTAAAGCACAGTTGGGAAGCCCACTTTTTTAGTTAAATGTTTTTATTTTGAAATAATTGTATATTCATAATACAGTTGGAAGAAATAACACAGATGATGCCCTGTCCCCTTTACCTAGTTTGCCCCAATAGTAGCGTCTTGTAAAACTAGAGTACGGTATCTCAATCAGGATATTGACATTGACATAATACATCCATCTTGTTCAGATTTTCTTAGTTGTACTTATATCTCTGTGTGTGTGTGTGTGTTCTATACAATTTTATCTCATGGGTAGGTTCATGTATCTGCTACCAGAGTCAGGATACAGAGTATTTCCATCACCAAGAGGACCCTTCCTGCTGCCCTTTTATAACCACACCCACCTTCCCTTCTCCCCCACCTCTCCTTAACTTCTTGTAACCACTAATCCATTCTTCATTTCTATAATTTTGTCATTTTAAGAATGTCCTATAAATGGAATCATACTTGTACAACCTTTGGGGATTGGCATTTTCTCACTCTGCATAACTCTGTGGGGTTTTATAGGAGTTGTTGTGAGTGCCAATAGTTCACTTCTTTTGATATGGATTATCACATGTTACTTAGCCATTCACTTACTTGAAGGACATCTGGATTCTTTCTCATTTGGGGCTATTACAAGTTGCTATGACTATTTTCATAAATGTTTTTGTGTAAACACAAATCTTAATTTATCAAGGTGAAATTGGTGGGTCTTATGGTGATTGTGTGTTTAGCATTGTAAGACCTAATCAAACCATTTTCTACATTGCATACAGTATTTTACATTCCCATCAGCAATGTATGAGCAATCCCCTTTCTCCACGTCCTCAGCAGCATTAGGTGTTGTCACTATTTTTATTTGACCATCCTGATGCATGCGTGGAGATATCTTATTGTAGTTTGTTTGTGTTTCCCCAAAGCCTAATTAAAGTTGAACATCTTTTCATGTGCTTATTTGCCATCTGTATATTATCATCAATGAAATATCCATTCATGTGTTTTTCCTATTTTCTAATGGGATTTTTTTTTTTGTTTCGTTACTGTTGAGTTTTGTGAGTTCTTTATGTATTCTAGATACTAGTCCCTTGTTGGGTATATGATTCCAGATACTTTCTCCTCATTTGTTGCTTGGATCTTTTATCCTCTTAACAGAGTCTTTTTACAGAGGAAAAACAAAAAACAATTTATCACTTTTTCCTTTTCTTTTTGCAGATCATGCTTTTGGTGTCAAGTCTGAGAACTCTGCTTAGTCTTAGATCCCAACAATTTTCTCCCCACCTTTTTTTCTAAAAATCATATAGTTTCACATTGACATGTAAGTCTAGGATCCATTTGGAGTTCACGTTTCAACAAGATGTGAGACTGAAGGTCAATGATCCTTTTTTTTTTTTTTGTATGGATGTCCAGTTGTTCCAGTTGTGCTAGCACCCTTTGTTGAAAAAGCAATTCTTTCTTCATTGAATTTCTCCTGCATTTTGTCAAATGTCAGTTGGAAATATTTGTGTGGGTCTATTTCTGGATTATCTATTCTGTTCCATTGATCTATGTGTCTGTATCTCTACCTGACTATTAATGTAGCTCTGTAGTAAGCCTTAATATTAGTTACAGTGATTCCTCCTACTCCATTCTATTTTTTAAAGATTGTGGCTATTCTAGTGCTTGTGCATTTTCATATAAGTTTCAGAAGATATTTTTATTTGTATAGTGTAAATTACATTATGAATATAAGCTAAAATTTATAAAATTCATTTCAGAATAAACTCATCTATGACTACAAAATATCTTGCTGGGATTTTGATAAGAATCGCATTAGACCTATAAATTAATTTGGGGAGAATTGATGCCTTCACTATGTTGAGTTTGAAAGCCCACTTTTGCACTGCAATTTAGTGATGAATATGTATACGTTTTAGCAACCTCATACCAACAGTGTGGTGACACATAATGGGAGTTTCATAAATATTTATGGCAGTGAGGGAGGATGGGAAGGCCAAGTGAAATCTTGAAGAGTCTGATTCAGTGGTCCTTAAATCTGGCTACAGAAACAACCATCTGCTGAGCTTGGTAAAACTACAGATTTCTGGGCTTCATCTCACCTCCACTGATTCAGAATCTCCAGGAATGAGGCCAGTGAATCTGTATTTTGAAGACCTGCTATAGTTGATTCTCAACCACAGCCAGGTTTGTAGGATGTAGCAGCCAACAGTGAAAGCAGTGTGCAGGCACTGAGCCAAGTCTCCTAGGAATTAGCTGTTCTTTCTGACATTTGCCCTAAAACAAAGCAAGTGGTAGCTGCAATTGAGTCCACCTAAGACAAATTAACATGTTCTTCCTAAGATGTGGTTCAAAATGAAGAGCAGCCTGGGGGTTGGGGGTGGTCCTTTCCTACAAGGAGGAGGACCGATGTATTGTGAGCCTGTATCCAACAATTTCTTTTCCAAAGAGGAAATAAGCAACCAGTGTTCAGCAGAATGTGAGCAGTTCCAAAATTGTAAATACTGTTATTTAATCACTTCATTGCATACTTGATTAGTTCCCTAACCTTGAGGCCTGTGAAACTGTAATGATGCACCAGGGGAGCTGGCCTCAGCTCTGAGAGAATTTAGAACAAGCCTGTTCAGATCCCTGGAAACATCTTTTTCATTAACAGCAGAAGAAGCTAAATGACCTATAAGATTTTTCTGTCATAAGGAGCACAGAAAAATTAGAAACAAAAGCACATAGAGAAGAGTTCACGAATTAGATTTTAGAGCACAGGCTTTGTTAACCTTGGTCTTTGTTTTTATTTTGTTGGTTTATTGTTGCTTTCTTTATCTCTCTTTTTTGCAGTTTCAATCCCTTTATTTTCAATGTAAAATTTATTATATAAGTAATAGATATGTAAAAGTAATTTTTAGCAAAATAAAGTGTGTTCTCCTAATCCCATCGCCCAAACTTTGGTGAATTTCTGTTCCATTGCTGAGCCTCCCTTCTGTTCACTGTGTTTCTCCTTGTGCCTGTAAGGCCTTCTATCATTGCAACCAGCATGTAATTTGAGTTAGTCCATCAAACACTTCACTAAATTGTGACTTCTTCCTAGTTATATTTACTTTCTAGGCAGTACAATATTCTATTATGCTATTGTACCATCATTTTCTCTAATATTACCATTGTTCTAAGGCATTTCAGCCATTTCCAATTTGTTGTTTTTATCGAGAGCACTACAGTGAACATTTTTAAATAACTGACTTTTTTCCTATTCTGGATTAGGTAATTCTCAGGAGTTTCATTGTTGGATCAGTGGGCATACCCATTTTTATAGCTTTGGATATTTCTGAATATGCCGGCTTCAGCAAAATTTTGCCAGCATTAGACGGTTTTTTTTTTTAATTTTGTGAATGTAATGAATGCAAATCAGTATGTTGACATTGTTTTGGTTAGAATATTTTGTGTTTGTCAGCCATTTGTATTTTACTTTATATTTTGTCTACTGAAATCCATTATTGATCTATTATAAATTATAATGGGCTTTCTAAATAGTAAAAATGCTAATCTTTGTTCACAATTACGTAAATGCTTTCCCAACTCACTGCTATTCTTTTTATATTAGTTTTGTCATTATTATTGTATGGAAGTTTAAACCTTTTCGATATTGTCAGCTTTGCAGGCTTTTTGTTGTTATGCTTTGGTATACTGTAGCAAGCTGGATGAGTGATCATTCCTCTGCAGATCTGATAAAACTAGAACCTGTTTCCTACCGATCTTTCTCTGATGTGTTGTGGTTTTTTTTGTACGTGATTCTGGTAGATGAAGTGAGCTTTGAAACGAAATCATTTTTTCCAGCTTTCCCAGTTGTATCTATGCAATTGTCTCCCCTTCCCCCATGCTGAGACCCCAACTCTGCCCTGCTTTCTCTGTTACACAGCACCGGGCGTGCTCCTGGGCTTGCCTGTGGTCCCCAGGTGTTTCTTTCGTGCATTTGCTAATCCACATGTCTTTCGTTCTTCGTCCTGATATGGGGTAATGCTGGATCTACCACTTCACTCTGCTTTCTTTACTAGATATCCCCATGTTATTTTTCTTTTATATACTTTGTAGGATCAGGTACGAAGTCCAAAAGGAAAGTCCTTTTAAAAAAAGTGTATAGCTATGTAGAGTTATATAGAAAGGATACAGAAAGATATCAAAATATATTACACCCACAATTTTGGAGCCAATCCCCTTAACAGAGTCCTTCCACTGTGATAACCATAGAAACTCCTTTGTCCAGTGGTGAACTATGAAGTGCACCCTACAACTCTATATATGTCCTGGAGAGTGTGTGCCAATGCCGCAGCAAGTCCTCACGCTGCCCAGGGTATCTTTGAGGAGGAGGTTGGTTCTCAACTCTTTTCACAAAGGGAAGCCACCCACCCCATTCTCACCACTTCCCCTTCCCCTCCCCCACCCCCACACACAAAGCTTTGCTGGATATAAACCCCAGAACTGAAGAGAGGCCACAGCCACTATTCAAAATGAATCTTGGAATTGACAAGCACGCTCTTCTTAAAGTGAGCTCTTAACAACTGGGCCAGGCCCTTCATCCTAGGTCACCTTCACAGGAACCTACAGGTTTTCTTCCCAGTGGCAGAACTGGTGGGTACACTCTTTGGACCAAGGTCATCTGAAAGGATGTCCGTGCAGAAACCCTCAGTCTCTGCCTTGGGATGTTGCTGTTCTCTGTATTTACCTAAAACAATAAGGAGCTTTTAATGGGTGTCCTCATCATTTTGCCAGCAGCCTTCCCTAAAGAGAACAGTTCCATCCTCTTCTTAATCCCACTGAACAAGGGAGTTTTTCTTAGCCTCCCAAGAGAGAAATATTTTGTGAGGGAAATGTAGAACTCATGCTACTATATGGAAAGACTTGTGTTACACAAACTCACATGAAAAGACATATTCTAGGGGAAATGTGAAAAGGCACCAAAAGTAGAACCAGACAGACGTAGTGTGAACCCACCCCTCCTACCTGTATGATCTCAGACAAATTAAACCTTCTAAGCCCCTTTTAAAAAGAGAAATAAGAATACCACTCAAAATTGACATGAGGATTAAGTTAAATCGCATGTAGAAACTACCTATGCAAGAGTAAATAGTCATAGGACTGTCTTAATGTCTAAAAGAACCAAACGAAATAACTGGTGATTAGGCTTAAAGGCTGTACTGCTCTGTAGGTGAAGTCCTCTTTATAAATCAGATACAGCAGAGGGGGTTCAGCTTATGGGGGTTATGGACACTACAGAGAATTTAAAGGCTGTTAAGGCCTGCATTTCCTAAAAGAAGCACACAAGTCAACATTCTAAGTGCAGTAGCCCATAGATGCCAGGAAGCACATGTGTTGCTGCATGGAGCCAAACTAAGAACTCATGCCTTGAGCACTCATGTTGGCACACCTGTCCTCAGTCTGCAGGGGAGGGTGAGACCTGCTCTTCTTTTTGTGGGATCAGTGATTCTAATCTGATCAGGACTCACCCTGGGCATATCCCAAGCCACAATCCATACATAGATGAGGTTTTGATAAAGCCTGGCACCCTTGCCATAGGTGAGTGCTTCTCCCCACCCAGACCCACACCACATACTAGGGCACAAAGCCAACTGTCTAGTTCCTTTGACTACACAGAAAAACCCAACAGGATTGAATGCATTAAAAAGCTTGTATCCTCTCACTGGAGCAAATCCCCCCTTTGTGACTGATGATAAAAATAGCTGATGTTTTTTAAGTGCTTACTACTACACACTTGGCATTGTCCTAACTGCATGAGGTGGGTTTGGTTAGCTCCATCTGGCAGTCGGCTACATATTGAGTGGTTTAAGTCATGCACTGCAACTCTCTCAGCTAGTGAGTGGCAGGGCCAGGCTTCAAATCTGAGCTCCCCCAACCACCATGCCACATCCTCTGCCTTTCTCTTCCCGGCTGGCTCAGAGGCACTGCAGATCTCAGTGGACTGGCCCTTGCAGTCCCCACCAACTGCTCAGCCTTCTTCTTTCAGCTTCCCAGCCCTGCAGAGCTGCCTCCAAGAAGATTGCCCCTGCACATAAGCTGCTTCCTGCTTGCCCACACTTCTGTGAATCCATAACATGCACTCCCAATGTTGTAAAGTGTTTGACTTCCCCATAAATGAACATACATGGTCTCTGAAGCCTTGGAATCTTCCACTCTATTAACTTGTTGCTTCCTATTTCATGTAAGAACAAGCCCTTTTGTTATATTTTAATTTCATACATCCACTCTCCTTATCAGCTGGCCCACCACTGTCCTCTGAAGCTCTAGCTCAATCATTTGTGGTGGCTGAGCTTCCTTATGTACAGCCAGGAAAATGGAGCTAGGACACAATGGGAGGAAAGTGAAGGAGTGTGTTTCAATTATAACTGAAATTCTCAAACTGATGTCTCAGTAAGTTTCAATGGACCTTGAAACTGTGTTTATGTGAAAGTTTTTGGAACATTCAGCATTTTTAAACCTATACTGTAGGTACTTGAACAGAGTGTTGGATGGTTACAGACCTACCCAGAGTTTGCCCTCCTTTCCTCCCAGTGTGACAGTTTCTGTTGCCCTTACTCTTCCTGTGTCCTCGTCAATATGTTCTGACCCCACCTGGTGACCAGGTCAGCTTCTCAATATGTTCTGACCCCACGTGGTGACCAGGTCAGCTTCTGGTGGCTCCTTCCACTAACAGTGAGACTTTCCTGATGCTGATCTACACTCAGCCACAGCAGTCCAACAAGATGCGCCCTATGATACGACACCAAGACTCTTCTCTGCAATAAATCTGGCAGAGGGGCAGGCAGGAGCAGGCAAAACAGGAATAAACATTAGACATTGAGACCCCCAAAAGAGAGAGAGCTGAGGAGAGAAATGCACCCTCCCGCACACAGGAGGCAGAACAGACAGGCGCTCAACAGGTGGGCTGTGGAGTAGGAAACCAACCAGGGTGGACTTCTGGCTCTGTCACTTACTCACTGGATGATTCGGAAAGCCCCAGATGTGTCATGTGTGAAATGGAGGTGATGACTGTCCCCATGTTGTAGGGCCATTGTCATGGTGCAAGGACCATGGTAAATGCTCAGTGAAAATGGCCATCACAATGATTCGTGATGCCCAAAGAAGATGCAGAGGGAACTGGCAGTGCCCACGAACCATCCCCCACCCCCAGCTGAAGTGGCTTGATAGCACTGAGCCCTGCTGTCAGAGCTCAGCCCCAGTCCCCCCAGCCAGATTGATACCCACCTGAGGGCAGTGTCCTCCAGGTCCACAGTCTCCTCCAGGTCTTCCCATTCACTCCCGCTCTCTTGGGACTCTTCTGGAGGCAAAGACTCTGGAATAGTGCCCCAAGAGCAGAACTGTGGCAAGGGAATGGTCCCAGAATCTGCCTCCAAACATTCTTCACAGGGTAGCTGGCCTTGGCATGTAGAGTTGATGGTAAGATATTCTTCATCCTCCAAGGTGGGATAATAGGCTCCATGTGGATGGCACATGTCACCTTCCCCATCCTCCCCATCCAATTCAGGACTAGAAAACAGAAGCCCATGTATCTTCCAGCCTCAATAAAAAAAATTCCTTGCCCCACCTCCCCCTTTCCTTTTAGGATGCTCTCCACAACACATGTTTAAACAGCTCATGCCAGAGGCTGCTCTGGGCACCAGGAAGCAAACAACAAATAAGGCACCACCCCTGGCTTTGAAAAGCCCCAAGTTTAATGAGAAGTTGGAGCAGTAAACAAATATTAAAGTCCAGGCAGGAAGTGCTATGGTAGAGGCAGTTGGAGCACGAGCTCAGGAGATCAGTGGGGGGGCAGGGGGGTTGCCAGAGGGCACAGCATTGCAAGCAGGGTAATGATCCAGTTCTAAGACTGACTCTTCATATGACAAGCAGAGTCAGTCAGAACTTGGACAAGTTTATTGACTTCAATGGAACCTCAGTTTTCTCATCTGAAAAAACTAGATGGTCAAGAAGTGTCTAGGATTATTGGGACATGTAAATTACATAATTCTGATACACCCGCCTCCCCCTGCCGATTCCTGGTACAGGTTAAGTTTTTAGTAAATGTGAGATGCTATGATTACTTCTGTTATTATGATAACTATTTCAACAGAGGAATTATAAAGAAAGTGCCTCAGAAGGGGTTGGGAGTGACTCAAGCAGGCAACCAGCAAAGCACTTTGTGCAAAGATCAGGTCTTTTTCCGAATACTGAAAATGTGCCTATTTAGAGAGGCAACCAGATGGAGTGACATTTACTCCCCGTGGAAGGACATAGGAGGCAGACGAGTGGTGAAGCTCATTATCTGGTGATGCAGCTGCAGATGCAGTGGTCAAAGAACAAGCCTTCCAGGGGCTGCCCCAAGTTCACCACACACACCTCTTGATTAGAAAGAACAGTCCACGCAAAGGCAGGGCATTTTACACAGCACTGCAGACATGCAGGGAAGGTGCTCAGAAAATATCTGTCGAAAGTCTGGTTAGAGAAGATGAGAAGGAATATCTAAGAGAAAAGCACAAAGATTTAGCTTTTTACCAAATACATGGATCCTCATTTCTCAGCCTCCTTCCCCACATCCGTATAAATAGTTGGCTTTGCTATGTGCTGCTGGTCTGCTCCTCTCCTGCTTTGCCTCTTTCTCTTAAAAGCAGCTCTGGTGCACCCCAATAGCTACAAACCCCCAGACACCCAGAGAGCCCGTCCTCCTCTCCAGTAGAGCCAGGAGCATCTGTCCCAAACTGAACTTCACTTTGAAAGAAAAATTATTTCCACACATGAGAGCTACAGTATATGTGTAAGAGTGAATTTCATGTAAATATATGCACACTCAAGTGTATAAAAAAGAAATTATTCTACAAAGACTGAAGAGGAACACTCACTTTCAAAAGACATTTTTAACTGTTGAACATTTGCAGGGAAAATTGACTTTAAAACTTGGCCAGATCATGTAGAAACTGTGTTTTCTTATAAACATAGGAAGGAAACACTCAAGAAGTTTTATCAAAGAATGGGAAATCTAGCCTGTTGCCCAGGCTCAGGCTCATCACCGCCCCCACCGCCTCAAGCAGCAGCCCCTTCCCTCCACTCTGAGCACACTAAGGCTTGTTGAAGAGTGACAGGTGGCAACAGTATGTGTTCATCGGCCACTGCAGCTGCCTGAGTGTCCCTGCCTCCCCTCCCACCAGGAGACTCTGTCCATCCCTTCTAATAGGCTTCTTGCCCTCTGGTTTTGATTTGGAACTCCAGCTACTGGCTCTGCCTAGCAGAGACCGAGAGAAGCCATCAACCTGAGAGGCAAGAGGCAAGGCTTAATCTGAGGCTCAACCAAAGAAAAAGTGATTTGCTCCCCACTTGCCCAGGGGGAGTTGGTGGTCTCAAGGGTGAAATCTTGGCCATCATTCCACCACAAGCAGGGAGAACAATTGCCTTTCCTTCCATCCTTTTGCACGTGCTACCAGGCTGCCCTTGAAGATCTGTCCTGGGGCTCCACTGTGGACATAGGGAAAGGGCAAATAGGGAATAAAGAGACATGAGAAGCCTGTATGCTTATTTCATGAAAACGGCAAGACTTGGAAATTTGGAGAATTTCATTAAGATAGAGACATTCTTTCAGAGTGAGCCTCATGTTTTGCTGTATGGACATGATGGGTAGAGAGGTGGAATCCTTCATCCAGGGTTCAGGGCTGGCCAGCTCAGGGCTAATGTAGCACGACTTTCATCAAGACCCTGATGTTGTCAGGGTCCTCAGAGTTTTCTGCTCACCCCCGGGTCCATGTAATGGCCTCAGCTTCTTCCTGCCCTCATTCTCTGCTCACCAAGCTGTCCAACAGAAGGAAGTTTTTATAGACAGATGATAACTGGAGGAGAATCTGGAGATTTGACATGGGCTCCCTGGCCAGCCATCTTTCCCACACAAGCCAGCAGTGTCCCAGAACCAGAGTCCTCACCAAGTCCTGAAACTCTTCAGTGGATATTTTTAAGATGAATCCCAGTTCAGCTCTGAGGTCAGTGAAACCATTCTGAAGGCTCTGCTTGCTACAGGATATTTACTGAGAAAAGACACTGTGCCCAACTTTTCTGGACAGCTGTCCTTTAAAGACTTGGGCCACCAAAATCATCTCTACCTTTCAGGAGGAAAGTTGCACTAGCAGGTGGCATTTCAGGCTTGAAATACGAAGGTATTATAATTGTCCTATTTACTTATGGTTAAACTCACAGCAGAGTTTGGGTTTTATGTCTCTTCATGTCTCCAGCTCTCCAGTGTCAGGCCCCATACTAATTTCCCTGTTAGCCCCGATGACACAGCTGGAAGCTCCAGGCCTCCTCTCCTGATATCTCCATTTAGTTTTGGCAGGTTGGATTTACAGTATCTCTAAGATATCAAGGTATACAAGTTCAAAGGACTGCTAGATTCCAAGCTCAGATGACAAATCTGAACGGAAGTACAATAGTTAGGATTTGTCAGAGTGGTATAAAAAGGCACTGGGCAGGTACCCCTGGGAGCCTATAAGGTGTAAAGAGAATCCTGCTGGAGGCAGCACCCAGGCCCCAGCATGCCCCAGGCTCTGCTGTGTGTTAGACTGCTGATGCTAGCCAGGCATCCACCTCACTCACTCCCCTCAGCCACACTCCAACCCAAGAACAGGCAGGACAGCTCCCTCACCTGGCAGCTGCATCCCTCCCTAACTACTCTGATATCACACCTGGCCTGGCAGCTGCAGTTGAGTGAGATCTCTGGCCTCCTAATTATCTTTTGCTATTCCAGGCAGTGCCCTTCCCCAGAAGGTATACCACAACTTTAGGTTCATTTCAAGGACTCCTGCTTCATTTTGCATTCTTAAATAAACGACCATCAAGATTTACACCATCACTTTCACAAAGTGATGCTTGCTGAACTTACGTGCATTTTACTTACATGAGTTTAATGATATGTGCTAGGCAAAGAGAGAAAGAGAGAGAAAGATAACCTTAAACATTCTGCAAAGACCAACTTTTCAACCAATGAATATAAGCCCTGAAGTGCACATAAGTGGGAGAACTAAATCTTCCATCCTCTCAGTCTGTCTCTGTTTCTATGGGGCCAGTATTTAAAGACAAGCATTTTGCATACAGCATGGTCCATAATTGCAAGCCTCCTGACTTTGTCTGAGGCTTAACCAAACAAAAAGTGATTTGCTCCCACATCGAGGGGCAAATAACATCACTCCTTCCAAAGTGATGTTTCAAGGGTAATGAGACTTAATGTGACTGTTGCCTTATCCTACCTTTAGGTACTAACCTTATAGAAGATGTGACTCCAGCCAAGCCTATCCTCTAATAGTTGCATAAACCAACTCTCCTCCGTAAGAATGTACTGCACTGCTTTATTACAAGATATTTTTATAAAGATCTACTACTAGACGGTGAAATCTCTAGATAATAGAGTGTGAGAAAAGAAGAGAACAAGAAAGGAAAAGTGAAATCGAATCTTCTCCATGAACACTTTGGGCTTGCTGTGGTGCTGGCAGCCATCTGGCTGTAGGAAGTTGCCACCTGGCAGATGGTAAGTTCCGGCAACTTGCTGGGAATTTCAATAAATGGGACCTGTTCTCTAGCTGGAAATAGCTCAGGAAAGGGAAGGAAAATAGACTTGCGTTGGGTTCTTACTGCATGCCAGGCGCTGTGACAGCACCCTGCATGTGCTATTTCTTTTGACCTCCACAGTACCCTGTGGAATCATCATGGTCCCGTTTATATTCGGGAAGCCTCCAGCTCAGGGAAGGCAGCTCTCCAGGCATACTAGTAAGTGGCAACGCTGAAACCACACAATAAGATCCAGAGCTTGACTCACAGACGACAGACTCTAAGAGGCAGTGGCCTGCGACAGTCACCTCAGAACTGAGCTGCAAACACTTGTAAGTCTTCTGCAGAGAGCCTCAACCCTACTTTGAAATCCTGATTCAGATTCTACCCAGGAGCTGGGAGAACTGTGTCCAGGGATTGCTGGCCATGCGCCCCTCTTTTCTTCCTGTAGGGGGCAGCCACTAACTATGTGTGCATTAAATGCCAGCTGATGGCCTGTTGGAGGAGAAGCGGACTTGGTTTGAGTTCTTTCAGAGAAGAGGAAAGGTTCCTAAGTGAGGGAGAGAAGACGAGGTAAAAATAAAGCCAGGAAATGTGAGAAGGCAGAAAAGCAGTCATCACCAGAACCACCACAGGGAGGCAAGAGAAACGGGAGCAGTTGGCCATTGAGAGAGCCAGGATACTGAGAACGTGAGGCAGGCTGCCCGCAGTTCACCCACGGCTGCATGGACCACGTGGGCCTGACGGGCATTCAGGACGACAAGATCGGAGACTCCCCTGGAATGTTCTGGACAAGCCCTCGGGACTCGTGCAGCTGTAGAAGGAGCAGTTCCTCCAAGAATGACAGACTTTGGACATCTGGTATACTCTTGCAAAAAGAGCCACTAAGCCAAATTTAATTTGGTTCAGGAAAGCAGAATAATGTGATGTTTCATGAAAAAAAAAGAAAAAGAGAATGCTAAAAGTTAGGTAGAAATAGATATCCAGACTTGAAAGTAGAAGACATAAAGATGTATTTGCTCCCTCTCTGTGGGAGCAAATCACTTTTTCTTTGGTTGAGCTTCAGATGAAGTTACGAAGCTTGAACTTATGGCCATGCTGTATGCAAAATGTTTAACTTTAAATGCTAGTCTCATAGGAACAGTATAGCAGGATAAAGATTTCATCTTAATACAAGGAAGAACCTTTGATCAATAACTAGATGATGATAAAATGGGTCGCTCAAGAGGGAGCTAGTTCCGCATCCCTGCAGATTTTCAAGCAAAAGCTGGAACCCTTTCTTCAGGAATGTGACAGAGCAGATTCCAGCATGGAGTCTGAGGCTAGACTAGATCAGTTTTATATTGAACAGGCTGATTTTCTGTAATGTAATGAATGAAACAGTGACTGCCTATACTAATAGTTTGAAATACCATTTTAAATAGCTATTGACTGTATTAAATTAAAGACACCTGTTAAGGCAAATTCCCCACCTATACCTATACCCAGAGCCACCTTATAATTCAGCTCCCAGGGTCCCTGTTCATTATCCCAAACTGTCTGGCAGCAAAACTTTTAAATATCCAAACAAGTGCCTCCTGCCTACGGGAAAGTACAATTCCTTTTATATGTCCTTTAAGATCATGGTAATGGTTGTCCTTGGACAAATCTCTAGGTTATTTTATTATTTTATCAAGTATGTCAATTACTGCCTAGACTGCAATTGTAGGGAACTATAAATACACTTTTGTTATACATTATCAGACAATGAATATGAATGTCATTGATGAATGTGCTTACCCACCCTGTTCTACTTTGCAAACCAGTTAGCTCTTGTTTGTCTGACACAGCATTCTTCAAAGTTTTCTATCAGGGTACTTTTAGGGAATGCATGCCTGGCTCCTGTTTGTCACAGCTCTCACCAGGTCCAATGGTATGACACCACTGCTTCACGCTTCACAGGGACTACCATTCCCTATGAAACTACCTTGACAGTCTTCTAGGATGAACACCAAATGAGAGCCATTTAATTTCAGTGGGTTTATAGAGTGTCAAACACAAATGAGTGCCCTTTGTTATCTGCCTGCGTTGTACCCAGACCTCTGGCTGGCAAACGCCTAAAAGCAGGTCTTACCATACACGTACAGCCCTCTGTCTGCTCCCTACAAGTTTCCAAGCACCTTGTGTAATAAGTACTTGTCAAACTGAATCAAAGACCATGTGTTCCCTCAGCACAGTATTTCTGAGAACCAGAAATACTTACAGATGGATGGGTACAAAAATGCAGACTAAATTAAAAATGACTGTGAAAGTGAATGTCACAGGGTGGTCTTGAAGATATAGACATGTTCAGAAAACAAAAGCTGGTGTAGCCAGGCATGGGCTGGTATCTCTAGGCCCAGCTACTTGACTGGCTGAGGTGGGAGGATTACTTGAGCCCAGGAGTTTTGAATTCAGCCTGCACAACATAGCAAGACCCCATCCTTTCTTTAAAAAAAGCTGATATTAATAAAGCATTGTATTAGCAATAAAAAATTGATGTTAATAAAGCATTATATTAGCAATAGAAGCGAGGATGCATATAAGAACTTTCTTACTACACTGCTTTAAGAGGCCATGGAGGATACAGGACAAAGTTTCGTGTGCCAGGAGAAAACCTGAGGCCTGCCATCTATAGCCTCCAAGACATATTAGGGACAGTTGTGGTCTGGGTAGGGTTTGCTTTTCCCAAAGCTCACAGGGGGTCTCAGCAGCTCCAGGCCTTATGCTTCTCTTGTTGCGACCTGTCTTCTAAATGCCCAGAACAGTGCTGGACACAAAAAGCATCCAAGCATAGTTACTGATGGCTTCATTATAATTTTCTAGCAATGAGATTTATTCCGTTTACAAAATATCTGCAAATGTGGTGACTCTTACCTTCCAAGTCTCATGATATCACAAACTGAATAGCAGTTTTGCCTCACATCCTTTTCCAAAGAGGTGGCCAATGTTGGTGCGTCCCTTTCTTGGTGAAGTTTGCATAGATGAGGGTGGGACTCAGGAGAATGTGTCAAGGAACTGGCCCAAGGTCTCTCTCTATCTTGGCCCCATTGTGCCTCTCTGATGGCCTTTTGGGAAGACTCTGGCCTGAGACCCAGGCCTTCTCCTGCATCTGGGGAGGCACTGTCCCTCCAGCTGTCCTCTTGATCCAGGCTGGGGCTGGTATATGAGTCAGTACATGTTGCTCTGGTGAATTCTTTGTCAGCTGAGAGTTCAGGTGTCTATTAAAAGAAATGCTACTGAGTACTGGCTCCATGCTGCACATTGTTTTTTTAAAAAAATAAAAAGCTTTCTTCCTCCATATGATTGTAGATCAGAGCAGTTACAAGGTGGACTTTGAGTTCTGTCTGTTACCATAGAATCCCAGCTCCTCCACATGCTCCCACTGGACCCTGGGCAACACACTCAGGCACCTCAGCTTGGGGGGCTTTGGAAGATCTCAATAAATGTGAGCCTTATTTTTTAATGCAAAATATTTGCAAAATTTAGACAAAGATGAAAATGAAAGATAAATATGCAAAACAATGACTCTATTCCACTTCCTAATAAGAAATGTTTTCTTTTTAAGTATCTTCATCTTCATCAGTCATGGCAGGGCTTGTCCCCCATCTCCCGCCCCATCATGATGATGTTCTTTCCTGGGTCTCCCCCTCACTTCCCCAGATGTGACTTGCTTCATCTCATCTCCTCACACCCTTGTCAGCCTTTAGGTTCTGATTTTGATGATGTGCTATGTCTTGCTGCTACTGCTCAACCTTCTACAAAAAAAAAAAATCTGTTTCAGTAGAAAACTCTTTTTATCTACAGGAGAACCTGCTGGGTTCTCTGATTCTAGCTGTCTCCACTGTCTTTGAGCTATTTTACAGTTCTATAAATAAATAGGTCCTTTGAAGTCTCTTTTGAGTCAGTTTTAACATCTGCCTGGACCCTCATTGAATGAGTTAAATAAAATCTTTAACGTGGTCATTTTTCTATCTGTAAGAGAATCATGATTTTGACTTTTCCTGAAAATTGTCCTCTAGCACTTCCACGCCATGATCTCTATCCCTGATGGAATAATAGAGCCCATGGCTGGACTCCCACCCGTGCCCTCACCTACAAAAGAGGAACCACTCCAACGAGTGGTCTCCCCACCTTTCTGATTGTACATCTTTAGCAATGAGAGGGACACACCCTCAAATGTGCAAATTTATTTAATTATAAATCATACTCTTTATAATTTACTACTCTTCTGCTAGACTGTGGACATTCATAAAGGATACACTAAAAATCAAAATTGTAAATGGATGACATAAAATAGAAAGAACATATTTTAATCACATTTTCACACTCTTTACAGAGACCTCCAAAATCTGTTTTTTAACCTATCCTGTCTTCCAGCTCATTGTCCCTGGACACACTCTCCAGTGATCCTTCCGGGCTCCAAGACTTCCAGTCTATGGAGCTGCTGCTTTTCATCACCACCCCATCTCCCTTCCCTATCACACGTGTCCTGGTGTGCCTCTTATTCTGCTTAGATTCCCTGGCTCTGCCCCTAAATGCTCACTGACAGACAGGGAAGACCCTGAGCTCCCACCTCCTTGCCCCTGTCTTCCTTCATCACATGTTACTTGCAGATTCTGAGTTTCTATTTTAATTCCTACTAAAACTGTGTGAACCTTACCTGCTTCTGAGCCTCTGACTAGATTAGCTTCAACTGTATGACTACAGATGTCAAATGGGCAGTTAAGACTTCCAGATAATCTTCCTCTGTGTCCTTAATCAATTCAGTTTTCTACCTCTGCTCTCTAAATTATTTCTCATCTTGTGTCTCTCCTCAAGTTTCCAGCAACTCCACCCTGACCCTGCCTGTGCCCTCACAGTGAGAATGGACATGTTCAGATGAGAACTCTTCGTCTTCCCACAGCAAATTCCACTGAGCAGCCTGCACCCCTACCCCAGCCTCTCCTTCCACCTCTCGCCACCCATTTCTGTGCTCTACTTCATGGCAGCCTCTTAGATGAGTGTCTCGTCTCACTTTCCATGCCTCCCTCGTTCTTTCTTGCACCCACTCGCACCAGCCTTCTATCCTTACCACCTAATAGAAAGAGCCCACACCAGGGCCCCCAGTGACCTCTGTCTTTCTAAAGCTGAAGAACAATTAACTGTCCTCTCACCTTCTCTCTCAGCAACGTTCAACAAGTGGCTGCCCCCCTCCTTCCGGAGAGCTTCCTTGCTGGTTGGCCCTACTCACATGGAGTTGAGCGTGAGCCCCACCCTGGCTTGGTTTTTCCACCAATGCCCAGGAACCATCTGAATCTCATATGCTGTCCCATCTCCGTACCAAGTCTCTCAATGTTGGTGTGCTCTGTGCTGACTTCTTAGCCCTCTTCTTGACCATATCTGCACTCTTTCACAAGGTGATCTCAACCATTTCATGGCTTTACATGATCTCTATATGCTGACAACTCCCAAATTCACTTTTCCCAGCCCTGACCTCCTGCCTATTCTCCACAACTGCCTAATAGACATCTTCACTGGATAGTCTATAAATATCTCAGTTTTACATGATATCAGAAACCATCGTTTCTCCTCCATGCACCCCAAATGACCTTCCCCAGCCCCTGTAAGCAGTCCCTCTCTTGGTAACTGGTACCAAGAGAGATGAAGCGGAAAATAGGATCTATGATTACCCTCCTAAAGCATGAAATAGGCGTGTGTGATCTAGTGCAAAGAAGAGAGGTAGTGGAATCAGGAACATCAGGATTTTTACCTTCTTACCCATCCTTCACCCTGCCTTGGTGGTACCACCATGCCCCTGAGGCTTCCTCATGCCAAACCTTGATTGGTCTCTTTCCTCATACCCATGCCTAATCACAAAGTCATCTCCTGGACTCCACCTCCCAGATGTATCCCAAATCTGGCTGCTCCTTAACAACTCTTCTGATACGCCCTGAGTCCAAGCCACATCTTGTTTGACCTGAATGACTGCGGCTTGACCTCCTCCAGTCCCTGTCCACCAGCAACCCGACTGACCCTTCTGAAGAACACAGGAGGGCATTTCTTGCTTAACCCTCCATGCCAGCCCAGTGGCTTCCCACTGCCTGCAGGATAGTGGCATCATGCTCCTCTGATCTCCGAGGACCTCCAGGGTCGGTCCCTGCTTCCTCCACAACTTCTTCTCCTTCTGCTTCAGTAACAATGGCCCAGGCATACCTGTTGTCTTTTCGTCCCTCAGATATCCAAGTGGGTTCCCATATCAGGGCCTTCATTCATGCCGTTTCTTCTGCCTGAAATACCCTTACCCCAGATGTGGGCATGGCTGCCTCCTCCTCAGAGCTGCTTGACCTGGTGGACTAAATGCTTACTCCCCAGAGCTGCTGCCTTTTGCTCTGCAATCTGACCACTGGAGCCACCTGGACAAATCACAATCCTTCTCCTACTTGGCCTTCAGATATGAGGAGGGAAAGCTCACCCACCACACCTCACCCGCACCCTTCCTGCTAGATCTCTGCAGGCTCTTCTGGGAGGGGCTATTCTACAGAATGGAAAGACTGCTTTTTCCCTGGGATTTCCCAGATATTTCAACAAAACACAGGGTCCCAGCACCGTGGCCTGAATCTGTGTGTGTGAAATTTGGCCCTCTTTCACTTGGTTCAGTTTCTTAACACAATTGCTGTCATCTACCTTCTTTTCCAAACCAGCAACTTTCAGATCTCTTTCCCATAGCTCTTCTCTCCCTAGTAGGCTACGTCAAATGATGTCTTGGAGTCTAAGCATCAACAGGATCTGAGTCATCAAGTCCTTTATGTTGTCCGTAGTAATGGTGTCACCCTCAGTCACATTAAGTGATCATTTTTATCCACATCCTAGAGATGAGGAATCATGAGGCCTAGAGAGGACAGGGAACTTCCCCAGGCCCACGCAGCACAGCAGGTACAGGTGATCCAGGTACCTGCCAGATCCCCTCCAGGACTGAGACTCTCACCCCACCACCTCATCTCCCCTCCCTTGGGGCAGCCCACACCCCAGAGCTAGTTAAGTCAATATGCAAAGGCACAGGTTCTTTTGCCCCAGTTCAGGACAACTCCAAGGGGCCATCTCTGCTCCAGGGCTCTCCAGGGTCAGCCGAGACTCTGCTTATACCTGCATATTGATCTCTCCTTCTGCCCTGCCCCACTTCAGTCACCCTCACAGGGGATGCTCTCAAGTTCAGGCCCCATAAAACCTCCTGCATTCACCTCTCTGTAGCAAAATCTGTTTCCTAGGGACCCCAAAGAAGACATGGCAATGGGTAATTGTATCTGTCACTTGGCTAGCCCATGGTACCCAGATATGCAGTCACACACCATCTAGACATCACTGTGAAGGTATTTTTTTTTAGATGTGATTTGACACTTAAATCAGCAAACTTTGAGTAAAACAGATTGTCTTTCATAATGGGGTGGCCTCATGCTGTCAGCTGAAGGCCTTAAGAGTAAAGACTGGCCTCCCCGAGGAGGAGGGAGTCCTGCCTCCAGATCACCTTTGGACTTGATCTTCTCTATTAATTCTTTCCTGAGTCTCCAAACTCCTGGCCTGCCCTATGGAATTTGGACTGGCCAGCCCTCATAATCACATGAGCCAACTCCTTATAAGAAATCTTTCTCTTTCCCAGTGTCTTCATATATAAACACACACACTCACACGCACTCATTCTAGCTGTTCTGTTTCTCTGGGAACCTGACTAATATAGACGTCAAGGTAAAACTCTCAATTTTTCTGCTTCCAATGCCTCTCTTCTTTGCCCTGGACCGCACATGCCTATTTCATGCTTAGGAGGGTAATCATATATCCTATTTTCCACTTCATCTCCCAGAATGGAAATTCTTACTGGAAATTCCCTTGGTCTGCTTCTTGTCCACTCTCCTTCCTCCCAGGCCCCGCTCTCTGATGCCTGGGCTTCCAGAGAGCCTGGCCCTAAGAGTTTCACAGCCAAAGTCTAAACATGTGAACATCTACAGGAAGACCCAAATGTTGGTAGGCGCAGAATGAGGGAGAGGAAGGAGACCTACTGAGATTTGGGAGCCAGCTATTTTCCTGCCCCTGTGAAAGGAGGTGACACTGAACCTACCTACAACCCTCTTAGGACCCTAGAGTCAGGAAAAGGAGGACTCAACCAGAGCCAGGTAGAGAGAATAGAAAACACTGCAGCCTACCTGCCATTCCTGCTCCATCTCAGGCAGTGCGCCTGGAGGGGGTCGGCAAAGGAGGAGTGTGACTTCCTGTGGGGCCCCTCTCAGTAAATGCAGCACCTCCTATGAGAAACCAAGATCCACTGTTAGATCTGGGTCTGCATCACTGGGGATGCCGCAATATTCTCCTCACTGTGTCCCAGGTGCTGGCTTCTCCCTCCTGCAGCTTGATCCATTTCTCACTCCAGAGAATTCTGGAGGACACCGCTGTGAGCCTAACTTTTCAAAGCACAAGGAGCCAAGGTCAGTGGCCTGCAGCTTCCACAAAGATGATGGAAGATGCTAGGCTGTCTATCACCTTTGTGCAGCGTGGGTTCTGGGAACCTCTCACCTGTAATATTGCAGTAACCTCTCTGCTCCCTGCCTTCACCAGTGTCACCCACCTGCCTCCCTCCACAGTGCTTAAGGATAGTTTTCCACAATGCAGATATAACTGAGTCCTTCCCCTGCTGCACACTCTGGCTGACTTGCGTTGCCCTCAATGCAAGCTCCGAGGCATAGGACACAGACCCTATTTCTGCCTGCCATTGTCTCTCACCTCAGCTCCCTCTCTCCCATCTACTACGCTCTGCACCCATGTCCCAAGCCCCCATCATGCTGAGCATGTTGCTCCAAGCCACCCTCTCTATGTCCAGGGTTCAAGTTTGCCTTGATAGCTTCTATTTCCTATTTAGACCAGGATTTCTCAAACTCTTGGCACTGTTGACCTTTCAGGCTGGAAAATTTCTTGTTGGAATGCCTGTCCTGTGCATTGCAGGGTGTTTGGCAGCATCTCTGGTCTCTACTCACTAGATTACAGGGGTACTCGTCAGTTGTGACAATCACAAATGTCTCTGGACTTAATCAAGTGTCCCCTGAGAGGGAAATGATCCCCGCTTGAAAACTGCTGATCCAGACACTCCCTGGTCCTCAACTTCCAAGAGATGCACTTCTTTCCTGGCTCACTTGTGTGAGCACCACAGCATGGGCTTTCATCTCACAGGATGTATATCTCCTGCTATCACTGGTGTTTTCTGTCCCTGAGCTCTGAGACTGCTTGAGCTATCCTCCTCTCTGTCTTCAGTCTCTCATAGAGTCGCCAGCCCAGCAGTGGTTCTCACAGAAGGGTTCTTGGATCAGGAGATGGACGGATGAAGGCATGCCCTCCAACCCAAGCATATGCTGTTATAGAAACCTCTCCCCTGCCCTGCCCAGAGCTACTGTCCCCCTTTGTCCATCTTGCTTTGTGTTTCTGGAACTGACCTATGAGGGCTGCATAAAGCTTCCTGTTGGGGTCAACTAGGGGAACATGGCAGGAGACTAGAGACAGGGAGGTGCAGAGGTCATTGCTGCTTCCAGGTTTCCTCCCTTCAGTTTGCCATGGGATGACTACAACCTCAGCCAACGTGAGAGCTTATGCCAGCGAGTGCCCTCCACCAGCTCTCCATTTCTGGGGTAGGAGAACTGCTCTTTCTCATCCCCTTTGGCCTCAGGGTAGGGGTAACTGCATTTCACTCTGCCCAGCCCCAGGCCACAACATGCTCTCTTGACCTTCCTAACAACCTGCCCACACCTTTATTAAATGTTCCTCAAATGATTCAATTTTCTTCCAGGACTCTGTCTAATATATACAATCTTTCATCACTCTCTCTTTTTCTTAAATTACATATTTGATCATAGGCAGGACAATCAGTGTGATAATGTCTGTAAATTTAGTAGAGAAATGGGAAGGAGAGCAGAAAGGGACCCACCCCAGTCCCTTCAGCCCTGTGCCCACCTCCCCAGATGTGTGTGAAGAGGCGCCAGCCCACACAAAGGCCAGGGCTTTATCTTCAGCTTCACTCATGAACCCAGTGGGAAGCAAGGCTGACTCAAGCAAGGCTTGACTCTGTTCAAAAACAGAGATTTTAAATTCAATGTGAGAGGGTACCACTAATTAGTCTTTATGTGATTAAAATCCAGGCTGCTGGTGTGATTTTCGAGAGCCCAGAGTTTTCCTGCAGTAGCAGGCCAGCAAGAGGCACAGCTAGGGCCAGCCTGCACACAGAGCTGCACTGCCCATGCCCCCCGCACCTGGAAGATGAGGCCTTCCGTGGACCTTCCGTTCACGGCCAGGATAATGTCACCAGCTGCGATGGCCCCGTTCTCCTCAGCTGGCTGCCCTGGAAATAGCCTCTTGATCCTCACAAGATCACTTTTGAGGTGGCTGCAGCTCTCTTTCTCCAGGTGCACAAAACTGAATCCCAAACCATGGGCATTCTTTTTTAGTTTGACTTCAAACTTAAGACCTGTAGTGTGGGATGTTGATAAAAACAAATTCTTCAGTAGATTACAAGTGAAATTGACCAGCCTCAAAATGCAAAATGTCAAGTAGATGGATTGTTTCTTTTACATTAAAGTAATTTTTTGCTAATTTTTATGACAGAGCACATTATGTAGTTATAGATTAGTGCTGTCCAGTAAAATATAATGTGAGTTATAAATACAAACCACAAATTCCATTTTGAAGTTTTCAAATAGCTACATTAAAATAAATCAGCAAATAAAATAAATAAATAAATAAAACAGCTTAAAAAGTAAAAGGAAACAGGTTAAATACACTATAATCTTATTTAACCCCATATATCTAAAATATGACTACTTCAACATGTCATCAATATGAAAAAATTATTAGTGAGATATTTTTTATTCTTACAAGCTAAGGCTTCAAAATCCAATACATATTTTATCCATTTAGACTGGTTGCATTTCAAGTCCTCAATAGCCACATGTGGCAAGTGGCTACCATACTGAAGAGCACAATTACAGATAGCTCAACTATCTTTATACATAAAGACACAGTTGATAGGCATGTACAACACACTCTTGGCATTTAGTTAAAACTTGTATCACATATATTTCTGTTACTCCTTTAGAACCCTAATCATTTTGTAGTATGCTTCAAACTAAATTTTGCATAATTAGACCATGGAGAAAATTATAGCCAACTCTATGGACAATGCTTTAGCTGCCATTTTGTTTACCCATGTAGGCTGACCATAAGACAAAGCAGTTGCCTCTGGGCACCAAGGATGAAGATACCTGACCACATACATGGTCTGTCCACCAAAGAGGCCTCTGGGCTGCCTCTCTGACACCTGGCCACCTACATGGTCTGTTGTCTGTCCACCAAAAACGCCTCTGGGCTGCCTCTCCGATGCCAGCAACCCAGCTGGCATCAATGCACAGAGGGACAGAGCACAGACTTGCAAACTTTCACCAGGGCAAGAGCGGAAGCATGTGAAGCAGTTAAGTGAAGGTGTGTCACATGACCGGTTCCTACCCTCGCCATAAGGCCTCCTCCGCTCACTGGAGTCAGCGTCTCGAAGGCCCCATGGGAGTGAGCAAAGGGAGTAAGGACAGAGACTTCATTTAAACAGAAGTGTTCCCCCTTTGCCCCACCCCAACCCTATGGCTGCCTTGCATTCAATCTGCTTTGCATCTTCTGCAGCAAAACCAGAAAATCTCTATGAAGGAACTAAAGCATGGCTAAGGGCCACATCATTCTTACTGAGGAAATAAATGTGTTTCTGGCAAATAACAAAATCACAAGGGAAGTGCAGAGGCGCAACCAATCAGAAAACATGCAGTTACATCCCTCTAAACTGATTGTGCATTTGATTTTTAAAACGATGCTAATAACAAGGCTAGATGCCTGAACCTTCCTCTCCCAACCTGCCTAGTCATTCCTCAGATAACCTTGTTACAAATGACTAGGCTGGACTGTGAAGCCAAATATATCTGAAAATGTATGACCCTTTCACTCAATGTCATCCTAAATACTCACACAAACATTAACATTCTGGCAGCTGATCAGAGGACTGAGGAAAGCTAGTGCCAAAATGATGCCTAGAAATCATTTTGGGAAAATGTATTTGTTTCCAGAAACCTATTCCATGAGATGGGCTTCCATGAGAAAGCCGATCTCAGCATGATCCCCATGGCTCGCTTTCCTTTCAGAACCCAGAGGAAGCCTTCCTGCCTTTCCCTTTTGACCTGACAATTCAAAAGCAGCACACAATAACATGACAATAGTAACACTCAATTCTCTCTCCTCTCACCATCTGTCACTGAGACACAGCTCGAAGGTCTGCCAGGCAAGGCTGTTACCAAGGAAACAGCTGTGTGTTCATCGCCCATGCTGTCATTAGCAGAAGGACACTGCTGTGTAGTCCTGGGGCCTCTTCTCTCTAAGACCAGTCTTGCAACCTAGAAGGAAGGGCGGACAAACTCAGGTTACACTTCATATGGCAACCAGGAGGCACTCCCTTGACTCTGCAAATGCTTCTTAATTATCGGATGTTTGTTTCCTATAAGCAGCCTCATTGGAATCTCTCTGCTATCCTATGCATTGGGATCTAGACCCAGATTTCTCAGTGCTTATTAGACAAGTGCACCTGGAAGCACACAGGTACCTCCACTTCACATCCACGGTGCCACCCTCATCTTCCTCCCTCACTTACCCTCACTTCCCCTCCTCCTTCTTCCTAAAACACTCCTCCCCTCACGTTGGCTCCCTCAGAACAGGGAACAACCCCCTCCATTAACCTGCCAGGGGCCACACTTGGAGTGGCGCAGCTCTCCCTGATCAGTTTCTAAGACGTGAACGTTCCGCATCAGGAACAACTCCCCAGTACCCGCCCCCTTCCCACTGTTACCCTCTCTCTCTCTGCCAGTGTCCCGCTGGGCCGTGGCAAGTTCCAGTTACCTTGGCTCACTGGACCCTGCCTGCACCCCTGCCAACAAATTATGGCTCTGTTCTCAAGATAGGTCAACCAAAGTCACTAATATAAGCAAATGTCACCAGACACCAGAAGACCACTTTGGGAAAGAAAGCAAAAAGTGCCCAAAACACTGCCCCACAGCTTGCTGGAAGGTCCCTCGGGAATCCTTCCTGTCTCTGTTGACTCTTTAGTTGCCAAGAGAGGATGATGCCAGCTCTGTGGCTCAGAACACTAGGGTAGTTAGAGGCTCCTACCCTCAGGCAGAGGACTTGGCACAGTAGGGTAACATTGAGTTACTGTGAGGCAGGGAATAAAGGGGACACAAAGGGTGAATGGCTCTGCTCTTGGCATCCTGAATTCCTACCTCTTTGTGAGGAAAAGAATCCCAGGGTACTCTGCCCCAGGCCCTGGTGGGTACCACACAGGGTGAGGGGGAATGGCATGAACAGGGAGCAGAGTGGGGTCATCCTATCAAAGGTAGGGAGGTAAGAAGGCCCAAGAGCCCGTGGACACAGGGCTAGCAGGGCTGGGGCAGACAGAGCCAGGCTGGAGCAGTCGCTTCACTCCATCTTCTCTGTTCCGCTGTCTGATTCTCAGAATCCGGGCAAGCCACCAGTAAGTTTCTAAGGCTGTCTACAGGGGGTGAGTTTTTTTCACTTGGAAACATCTGTCTGCTACCTCCTGGCTTTCACATCCCTATAGAAAAGTGAGAGTAAGCAGAAGAAATAGAAGAGAAAAAAACTAACAAAGAAGAAGTCTTGTTTCCTGCCTGCCTCCCTCCCACCCAGAGGCAAGTTCAGCTTCTGATGCTGTCCAGGAAAGCTCCAGAAGGAAGGGAAGCTGGTCAGTAATGGTCCACTCACCTGCCCAGGACCCTTCAGGCACTGCACAGCCTGCTTGTGGGTGAGGCCGCACAGACTCACTCCATCCACCTGCAGGAGCCGGTCACCTGGGAAAGGGATGGATGTGATGTCATGACCCGGCGCCTGGGGCTGAAGAAAGTTCCATTCCATGAGGGCACTGCCTGGCGCCCCTCCATGCAGCCCGGGGAAGCGAGACAGGAAGCAGAGGTGCCAGGCATCCCCCTGGAGTCAGCAGGAATCCTGCCTCTCTGAGCAGCCTCGCTCCCTCCTTCTCAGGCACATCACAGATAAGGGATATAAAAGCCTTTCTATTATTGGCTCACAGAATGGTTGAGCCAGCTCTGTTCAACCTTATCCTTCCTCCTGTTTTCCTGTGAAACCGTTTTTGAAAGTATTTTCAAGTCGCTTAGATATTTATATCTCCAGGATGTATTTTTTTTTATTTCAAAAAAGGTCAGGGAGACATGGTTGATGCTGGGGACACCAGAATTCCAGAAGACATGGAGATAAGTAAGATCCTAGGTTTTCCTTTTGGCTCATTCTGGCAGTTTTGGAGACCAATAAAAATCATCTCCTTCCATCAGGGCAGTGGAAGCTGAGCTAAGGGCGGAGAGAAGGCTCAGGTGTCCTCCTCGGATATGAGAGTAGGGTTACCAAGGCCCACTTGTCCTCCAAGGGAAGCAGTGTGTTCTCCTATGAAGGCCAAAGAGCAATACAAGTCTTTTAAGGCTTCTACTATTTTTCTATCACCTATGCTTCCCAGCGTGCCGCTGCAGACCCTCCAACCTATTAAATGGGCAAGGTGAGTTCTATCACCCCCTTTTCAGGTGAGGAAAGCATGACCTGGAGAGGCAATCATTTGCACAAGTTTTCAGAAAGGGAGCAGGGCAAGGCCTGGAGGCTGCCCCTCCCAGTCCAGGGCTCTTTTCACCACAGAGCCCAGAGCTCCCAATGCGACCCTATCTCTCACCCTGCAGGATCTGCCCTTCCTTGGCAGCTGGTCCTCCAGGAACAATGGATTTCACATATATACCACCATAGGGCACACTGGTGTTAATGCCACCCTGAAAAACACAATGAAAAACTCACCACCCATCTGTCCTCCTCCCAGAAGCCTCCCCAACCTCCCCAGCTAAGGGAGGCCCCACCTGCCCACCCCTCTATCCCATGACCTCACCTCCAACTGGCACTGTCTTCTGTATTCATTTGTTTGTTTAGATTGTATTCTCCACTGAGCAATAAGATTAGGTGTTCATAAGCTTAACAATAGAAGCTATGTGAGAGATCTGGGCATGTCCCCAACCCAAGCTCTGGTACATGTCAGGGGCTCAGCAACTGGTCACATGGGATGCACTGCTATCTCTCTATAGGTAGCGATCAACATAGATGGATATGACTCCAGGCCTGAAGGCTTGTGCCTGGAACGTCTTGTGTGCTTTGATGGGCCAAAGGATATGTGTATTTTTCATTATAATAGATGATGCCAGATTGCATTCCTATGTGAATGTGGACATACTCACTCACATTTCTACCAGCTTTGTATGAGTTACCATTTTTCTACGTTCTACCAGTTATATTTGGCCAAGCTGATGGATATAAAGTGTAAAATTTCATGTTAATTTAATTTGTATTCCTGTGGCTTTTCATGGGTTTGAGTGTTTTTCATGTGTTTAATGGCCATTGGATTTGAGTCAGACATTTCAGAAATTACTTTGGAAATTAAATATCTGCAAAGAAAATCCAAGTTTTTGCCAGTCAAAGGAAACCACCAACCTCTTCTCAGCAAATATATATTTGTGAATAACCCAAAACTTAGTGAGCTTTTTGGATGAGAAATAGCTATATTTGGTGTCTGATAGGACTGTTACCCCAAGCCAAGAATAAATTGACCATATTTGGTATCAGTCTGTTCATGCCATGTGGATTCATGAGCCTTACTGTTTGGTTTCTTTACTTAGTCCCTTAAAATCATCTACTGATGACAAGTTCCATTGCAAGCTTAGGGTCCAACTAAACATATATCCTTGCTCTAGGTGCACAGCCTTATTACAGGGGAAAGCAAAGGATGCCCTCCATCCATGTATGTCTTGAATTTCCTCTGGAAATTTTACTCAGCCACAGCATTTCCTTACTTTGATGAGAGGTGCCATTCTATTTCTCATCAACAATTAAATCCAACAGTGACATTTCTGAAATCTAGACCCATTCCAGGGTCTCAAGGGAATGGATCACTTTCAGTGCTCAGTAATAAAAGCAACACCTTCCAACCTCCAACTGGATTTTCACCAACTTTGTGTGTTCCATTCCCCAACTTCTTGGGTAATCACAATTACATGGGTGATCTCCCTCCACAAGGGTCTATCAGGTAGAACTCAGAAACCAAATGCGAAGTGCCAGTCCTGATGGAGGGCTGACCCTGGGAGGTCTGAGCAAAAGATTCTACCCTGATTCTGTGCTGGATGACAGTGGACTGCCCCACCCACCTTTGGCCAGATGACAGTGGACTGCCCCTCTCCCCTTTAGCTTGTGTCCCTGAAGCCCCACTCTGCTTCCCTCTCTCTGCAGTCCAGCTTGACCTCAGAGGCAGGACACATCGCCCAACTCTGCCCACACTGCATCCCCATATGGTTGGAGTTCCCTAGAGCATGCCCTGCTCAGCCTGAGGTTACCCATTCTCTGTTTGTCTCCAAACTCATCCCCCAATGCAGGCCCCCGCTGACTTTCTCTATTCACCCCCTGCACTTGTGCACACTTTGCTGGGTACACTGTCGGACATTGCCATTTGAGTGGAATGTCCACCTAGGCCCTGGAGGGACATCTTATTAACTGCTTTTCAAGCTCTCCTAAAAACTCTTACAGTCACGCTGAATCCAAGCGTCCCATCTTCTTTAACCAGTTCCACAAAGTAGATTTCACCAGCACTGATTTCTGGAGGTGACAGAGGACAAGAAGAACCAGGATGCTGCCATAAACAAACAAAAATAAAGAAGAGATGAAGGCAGATGGCACCTCTTAGCTCTCACCTGCTCTCAGGAATAGGCAGCATTGCACCTCAGAAAGAGCATGGGCTTTGGACTGGACCAGCAGGGGATTCATTCCCAACTTGATCAGGCCTTCTCCATGTGGCCTCAGGCAAGGCAAGAGGAAGATGAGGGAGTGCTGGGCTGGGCTGATGCCATTTCTAGGCAGAGAAGGCTTGGGTTCATGTTCCGCTGTCCCTGTGCCTAGAAGATGGGATCTTTTTTCCTATCTGCTCCCTTTACTTAGTGTTGTCTAAATGCATGTCAGAAAATTCTAGTAACACAGGAAAATAAACAAGCCAGAGGAAGCTGAACAATGAAGCCTCAATTCTTTCAGAGACCTTCCGCACCCCATGGATGACAAGGTATTTTGTGTAAATTTTAAAATTCAAGGAGCAAAACAACTGCTGAGGGTGAAACCTGAAGTAAGAATGTAAACTCCACCATGTCGCACAGGGTCATCTGGCCACAAAGCTGGCCATGTGACCCAGAAGAGCCTGCACCATTTGGGTTGGGTCCTGCAACCTGCACCATGGTCAGCATGGCCTTAGAGTTCCCTTGCTGCCCTCAACTGTTCCCGGCCCCGGGAACCAACTCGCAGGTTTGCCACCAAAGAAGTCCCAGCCTGAAGGCCTCTCTGTCCGGCTTTCTGCCAGGGAGGACCTCCCAGAGGAAGGCCTGGGGTGAAGGCTATGGTTCTGGAGGCCAGTCCCTTGGATTCCAGTCTCAGCTCTGTCACCTGCTCCCTGAGAGAGCTTGGGTGTGCTCCTTTGCTCTCTGTGCCTCAGGTCTCCCACCTATAAAAGGGGTTGATAACAAGAATCATCTCATTGGGTTACCATGAAGCTTCTGTGAGTTAACACATATAAAGTGCTCAGGACACTACCTGGCACACAGATAAGCACTCAATTAATGGCAGCTACTATCATTGTTCTTCCACCGATGTCCTGCAACCAATTCTTCATGGGATGTGCTGTCCAGGTGAGCACCATGGCCAAATAGGAAGGCACTGACATTCATTGTGCCCTATTGCATGCCAGATCCTTGAGATAGGGGTCAAGACACATTACCTCAAATAGGGCACCTTGGCACATTGAAGGAATTGGAGAAACAGCGTGTACATGAAGGTTTCTCTGATCTTCCCCTGCCCTCTCCTTTGAAGCAGGCCCTAAAACCTAGGAAAGGTTTTCTAACCTTTCCCTGAAGCAGAACATAAGACCCTCAAGTGAGAACGCCCTCCCTGTATCCAGAAAAACCAAGCATCTTATCTGGGAAGACACAGGGACTCAGAAAGGAATGTGAACAAGCAGGCCTCTCTGAGTTCCCCCCAGCTTACATACTCCTGCTTTTTGTCTTATCTCATTTCTCCATGACTCTCCATTCGTCATCAAGCCCACTATAAAACATACTCAGGGAGACCTGTTTCTTCAAGTCTTCATTTCCATATGAAGGCTCACATGTCACCTAAAACATAGTAAATACATGTGCATGCTTTTCTCTTGTTAATCTGTCTTCTGTTACAGGGGCCTCAGCTGATGAAGCTAAGATAAGTAGAAGGAAAAGAAATGTTTCCTCCCCGACACAGGGCACAGCACCTTAGTTTCCATGACTGAGGACAGGCATCATTACCTCTGTCATAAAAAGAGAAATGAGGTTGAAAGGGGTGCAATAACCTGCCTGTTTCAACCAGCAAGTTGTCCCAGCGAGAATGAGAAGGGCATACACTCAGGCTGAGTAAGGAAGGAGAGGTCATGGAAGACCTGTTTTCAAAGGTCTTGACAGTCTTTGGAGAAACCATTAATAACAGCTCAGCACCTGGGGCTGGAGACACTGAGCGCATGTGACCACCCCTGAGCCTGAGGGGCGAGAGAAGGGAGTGGTTGATGGATCCTGATAGGAGCTGTGCTCTTCATAGAGGGACGCAGCCAATCTGTGTCAGCACAGGGAAAGAGTGGAATGAAGGGTGTGCCGCTGAGACCCCAGCACTGCCACCCTGCCCTCACTCATCCACCACTGCAGGCTCCTCTCAAGGCTTCTCCTGGGCAGAACAAAGCATAACACAGAAGCTGACGCAGTCCATAAGCACCAGCTGTGCGGGGCCCAGAGTGGAATGGAGAGGCTGGGGCATGGCTTTGGAGGGGCCTAACAAGACAATGCCACCCGGAGTCCACAGAGACGGCAAAGGAAGGCAGAGCTGGGACTGGAACACACAGCCCTCCATACACCTACACAAGGTCCCATCTTCTTCCTCCATGGGGTACGGCCAAGAGCAAAGCCACTGAGTTCCCAGCTTGAGGACCAATTTGAGGACAAGAATAGGAGGTGCCTGATTGCCCATGCCTTGCCATTGGCAGCAATCAACTTCCTCATGTTGCTATTACCATAACAATTATAATTAATGACTAAGGAATCCATAGGTGCCCACACAGAGCCTGCACTCAGGCACTGCCCTAGGAACCCTGCCTTCTCCTGTACATTTTTCTCAACAACCATGCCATGCAGGCATTTGCTTCCATTTGCAGCTGAGGAAGCTGTGGCTCAAAGGGTCTAAGTAACTTCCATTCACCTGAAATGGCAAACAGAGAGCAGGAAGGGCCTGGGGGCCAGGCTGTTGCACTCCACAGCCTGTTCTCTTTCCTCCAGATCTAGAAAGTGAACCAAGGATGATTACCTTTAATGGCAGAAAGGAGAGCTGATGTCTCAACCTGGGCACTAAGCTCCGCACCCCAACCATGTCTAGTTCTTCAGTATTTCTGTCCTGGTCTTCTGCGTGTGACAACAAACTTCCCTGGTACCCAAAGCTCAGAATATCTGTAGAGGAGACCCCAGAATTGGCTGTGCTATTCTTTGCTTCATTTGGGGTATTTCCGCAAACACCTATAAAGACAGGTCAAGAAAAAGTCAACAACTTAAAAAGGCTGGCTTCTAGGTGCCATCCCTATGTGAGCACAGAGTTTTCCTCCAATGGCAGAGAGGTCTTTTATAGCTGCTCAGGAACAATGTGAATTTAGCTTCTCCTGAATTTATTATGGGAGAAATGCATAATAGTTAGATTTTCTTTAGAACTGGATACAAGTTAGATAATAATGTTGCATTTAGATTAGAGAAAGGGAAGATTCTACAAGTGATTTAGAAACCTAGATAGAGCTTAAGTGACCCAACTATGAATGCACAGGCTCAAAACAAGTTCATAAGGCCAGCTTTCCCTTATTAAGCTCTGGCCATGGGATGGGCACCTTAGATGTATGTACACATAGGAAGATATATATCTTCCCATCTTCTCAGCAGACCTACCAGGAAGGTATAAAACAGTTCAAATATGAGAAAACAGAGTCAAAACAATTAAGTATCTTGCCCCAGATCCTACAGCCAGCATGTGGGCAGTGTCTTAAACCCAGCCTCTCATGGAGACCTCACTGAATACATCTGCAATCACCATGTGATCCAAAAACCAACATATCAGGTCCTTTTGGGAGACTTGGTAATAACCAGCCTGCAGACCCCTGTGAGTGAAGGCTGGGACACTGTTTCCTGCTTACCCATGTCTGACTTTTGACCTGGCATAGAACAAAGAAAAGAACATGAGATTGTGAATCAATAGAAAAACTTTGGGCAAGGTACTTAACATATCTGAACCTCAATTTTGCTGTATCTAAAGTAGAGATAATATCAATAATATAGTAGAATTGATGAGGCTTAGAGATTATATAGAGAGAAAATATTTTACATATGAAAAGAAAGATAAAAACATATATGAATATATGAGAGAATATATATTCCCTCATATATATATATGGCTCTCATACACACACACACACACACACACACACACACATGCACGTACACACAGCTTAGTACATTGTAGACCCTCAATAAATGTGTCTACTGTTAATATGTTATTATTAACTGCTCAACAAATATATGTGGGAGGAATGCATAATAGTTAGATTTTCTTTAGACCTGGATACAAGTAGATTTACTACTTTTGATATACTCATTAACACTCAGGAGAGTCCCCAAACTCACATGCTGAATGAATTCAATTTGAATAAATTTGATTTAATGATTTGAAGTTCTTCAAATCTAAAGGTATCCAGCAGGGAGTGGCAGGGCCACTATTTCTTAATGCTATATTTCTGGCCATTTCATTCACATATTCTGCCATCATTGTCCTTCTGGCAGTGTCATAAGCATTGGCTCATTCTCTTCCACATCCTCCATGAGAGGTGAAGATGGAACTTATGTTCGAATTGAAAAGTCAAGCCATGCTGCAACTGGTGTCCTGCCTAGTAGACATATGAGCTGCAAGACCTTCTTGAGGTAACTAAAACTCAATTTATATTGTAGACCATGACAGATGCTCATGAGGAGCATTTTATCTGTCTGATCCTGACCTCCAATCTAGCCCAGCTGTCTTAACAGCAGCCCAACCAAATAGAAGAAAGTCATGGTAGTCAAGTCTCTGCCACAAAGACCCAGCCAGCATCACCATGGAGATGTCTTCCTCTGGCAGTGGCCAGCTACATGAGGAAACCCCACCATGATGAAGGCAGCATTGACAACAGGTGGCTGGGGCCCCACAGTGAAAGGACATTTTATTCCCAGCCATTGTGGGAAACCCATTGTCTGGAATTCTAAGGTGAGGTTGTGGTTTGAGAATAGTAGACCTCGAGTGCTGCTTTTTGACAACCCCCATCACAGCAGACCATCCTTGGACTATGCTGCATTGTGATTCAGTCACCTGCATTGTGTTTCCTGACAATACATGGGAGGGTTTGACTGTTCCCGTCAGTGGAGGGTATGGAAGAAAACACAGGGATTGCTGAACCACTGCAGAAAGGAGAGCAGTGGTGCTAGGAAATCTGTTAGAGACAGCAAGCCAGAGACTGGCACTGGGGATGTGCTGAGGCCAGCCCCGGGAGGGCTCCAACCATGGGATGAAGGGTGTGTGGCTGGAACCCCGGCATGACCACCTTCCACCTTTCATGGCTCTGGATGTGGGAGCTGCATGGTATTGTGTACATGCACAAGAGTAAGAGAGTACACACAGTGTTCAGAAGGCAAGGCAAATGCAGTGCCTGCATTTAGGACCTAGAAAATGCTGGCTGGTATGACAGGAAGTCCTGCTATACATAAGGGGACATTGTACAATGCTCCTGGAGTGTGAGGAAGCAATCGTGAGCCTGAATTTGCAGGAAGTCTGCTGTTAATTTACAGGATTACTCAACCAAAAAGCATGTGTGGTCCCAGGAAACTAGGGAAAAGGGACATTAGCCCTCCCCATTACTTCCTCCAAGCACCTCAAAATTGCTCCCAACAAAAATAACAGTATTATCCTTTGATATAGGCGGTTGTTGCTCTCTCATTCTTATCCAAAGGATGAAGAAAAGCATCATTTAAAAAATGCTTTACTTTGGGGGAAGATGGCCCAAAGGAAGCTTATCCAGAGTGCAGCTACCACTGAGTGAGAAAGAACCAGAGTGATATCTGCATCTCTGAGCTAGGTACTGGTTTTGTTTTAAAGGGACTGGTTGAACAGCTGGATTAACCCCCCCAAAAAAGGCAGCAAAAGCAGCCTAAAGGCGTCCAGCGGAAGCAAGAAGGGACACTGCCCCACCTGGAAAGTGTATCAGGCATGGAGGATCTGGGGACATCACCTCCTCGGTTCTCGGAATCAGATACAGCAATTCACTCCGAGACTTCAGCAGTACACAGACCAGGAAAATGCTGCCTTGCTGAGAACCACCCAGAGTTGCAGACCCAGGCGACAGCCCAGGCCGGCAGCTCCAGCCAGACTAGTGCCCTGTTAGCAAGACCAGGGCGGAGATTTGGACTAATATCAGGAAAGCTTTCGAAAAGGAACTGCCCGTCCCACAGAAGGGAGAGTTGAAAGTGGGGAGGGGGATACAACCAGACAGGCCCCTCCCCCACAAGATCCAGCAACTAGAGGCCCTCTCCTAGAAGAGTTTCACAGTTAACACATTCTCCACCTGGGAACAGTAGGCTCAGCAGAGGGAAAGAGCCCGCCATTGGGAAGGCCGGGCTAACACTACCAGTACAGAAACCAGGCGAAGAATAAACAGCAGCCTGGCTGAGACTGAGGCAGACAATGGACAGACTGTCTCAAGTGGCACACTGACACCTGTGTTTAAAAAAAAAAAAGCCTCATATAGGAGAAATAACCACAACTTTAACAGAAAGGAGGTCCACTCAGAGAAGATGGGAAGAAACCAGCACAAAAAGGATGAAAACATTAAAGTCCAGAATGCCTCTCCCCCCTCAGAGAGATCACAACGACTCACCAGAATGGCAACAAAACAGGTCAGAAAATGATTTTGACGAGCTGACAGAAGCAGGCTTCAAAAGATGGGTAATAACAAACTTCTCTGAGCTAAAAGAACATGTTTTAACCCAATGCAAAGAAAATAAGAAACTTGAAAAAAGATGAAATGAAATGCTAACTAGAATAATCAGCTTAGAGAAGAACATAATTCCATAGAGCTGAAAAACACAGCACGAGAACTTGGTGAAGCATACACAAGTTTCAATAGCCAAATCAATCAAGCAGAAGAAAGGATATCAGAGATTGAAGATCAACTCAATGAAATAAAAAGAGAAGGCAAAAAAAAAGAGAAAAAAGAGTGAAAAGAAATGAACAAAGCCTCCAAGAAATATGGGATTATGTGAAAAGACCTAAATCTATGCTTGATCGGTGTACCTGAAGAGGACAGGGAAAATGAATCCAAGCTGGAAAACACTCTTCAGGATATTATCCAGGAGAACTTCCCTAACATGGCAAAGCAGGCCAACATTCAAATACAGGAAATACAAAGAACACCACAGAGATACTCATCAAGAAAAGCAACCCCAAGGCACATAATCATCAGATTCACCAGGGTTGAAATGAAGGAAAAAATACTAAGGGCAGCCAGAGAGAAAGGTTGGGTTACTCACAAAGGAAAGCCCATCAGACTCACAGCAGATCTCTTGGCAGAAGCCCTACAAGCCAGAAGAGAGTGGGGACCAATATTCAACATCCTTAATTCAACCCAGAATCTTATATCCAGCCAAACTAAGCTTCACAAGTGAAGGAGAAATAAAATCCTTTACAGACAAGCAATTACTGAGAGATTTTGTTGCCACCAGACCTGCCCTACAAGAGCTCCTGAAGGAAGCACTAAACACAGAAAAAAACATTCAGTACCAGCCACTGCAAAAATGAACCAAATGGTAAAGACCAATGATGCAATGAGGAAACTGTGTCAACCAATGGGCAAAACAACCAACCAGTAACAAAATGGCAGGATCAAATTTACACATAACAATATTAATGTTAAATGTAAATGGCCTAAATGCCCCAATCAAAAGACACAGACTGGCAAACTGGGTAAAAAGTCAAAATCCATTGGTGTGCTGTATTCAGGAAACCCATCTCACATGCAAAGACACACATAA